>JXCR01122030.1:153013-183117 GCA_002079205.1 Phalaenopsis hybrid cultivar
TATATATATATATATATATATATATATTAATAACTTTGATAGGACAATCTCAACTTATGAAATCTTTTATATAAACTAATGATTAATAACTTTGATAGGACAAACTAATGATTCTTAGTGTAAATCAAAGAATTTTTTTAGTGATTTGAAGGAATCTCCGTTGTCCACATGCCATTTGCTCTAAGGATGACATAAAATTTAACAATTCAAGCACAATATCATATTAACATTGGATTAACTTACATATTGTCTCTTAGAAGGCCCTCTTATGGTCCTTCTTTAAAAAGTGACCGTCCTAAGGATATCACTCTTGAGACCTTCTCAAAAAAACTTTGTGAAAAAACTTCAAATTAAAGAGCTCTCCTTGATAATTTCCTCAGAAGCTCTTAATAGCTCACCCAACATACACTATGGGAAAGAAGTTTAATAACTTCTAGACTTGCATCTGGATTCTTTTGACACAAATATTTGTGTCGGATTTGTGTTTGAATTTAGGCGAGCATTATTACCATCTGATTTTGCATAGGAATAGTTTGATGCACATCGTAGCGTCGGAAATAGTGGCGCATTTTGTCATTGTTCCATTTCTCACTCAATAACAACAAAGTTTTGAAATTTCAATTCAACGAAAATGATTGCTGTTGAAAATTTCCGATGTTACTCCGACATGAAGCCCTTAAAATGTAATCTCATGTGTACATCCATCATTTGTTCTTGTTGACCTCACTTTTTAGTTAACCTTTATATACAATCTCATTGGGACATATGTCATTCATCCTGATGTCACTAGATAACTGAGTTGAGCTCAAATAAGCTATGACTTGAGCCTCATTTGAGCTAAACCTTGAGTTAACCCTAAGTTAACATAAAATTTAAAATTCACCTAAACAAATTAAAATTAACCAAAATTAAAACATAACCAAGCAAAATTAATCTTAAACCAAAGTATGTGTGAGCTAAAAACACTTAATTTAATCAATTAAAAACTATTTAAAACTTGCACTCAAAATCCACCAATTTTTTTCTTTTCTATGTTGGAACCCACACTTTTACCTGAGATATCCTGAAATAGGGCTCACTTCTTGACTAAACCAATCACCTATCTTTTTCATGGGAAGACATTTATCATCGACTAACTCGTCTGAAGAAATAGACTAAGAGTATTTTAAATCTTATAGTATTAACTTTCTACTTTTCATATTGTTTTTTCTACATGTTCTTAGCTTAATTTTTGGTGCGTCTACTTCTGGCATGTCATACTTACACATAGTTATTGTTTTTTTTTTTTTTTTTTCATTCAACATCTTCGTACTTTCACTTTTATTATTTTTTCTAGTGTGTCTAATGTGGTGTGTACTGATTGTACTTGTTTACGGCTAACACTTATATCATTTCATGCTTAGTTTTATTTTATTATTTTTTTCCTTGCTGTTACATACGACTTCAGGTGGGAGTGAAGAGCAGCCACCTCGATGGTCTATTCAAACTTGCATTCCTTACAAGAGGACAATGAGAATCCTTTCTCGCTCTTCCTCGGATAACAGTAGTGTTGTGTTGGTCGGCACCACCATCACTGTATCGGTGCTTGTGGGGTTTGCAGGTTTTGTCCCTGCTCTAATCAAGCCTTATGCTCCTTTTTGGCCACATAGTTCTACAACTCTGATCCCTCTCATGCCTTCAGTCCAGATAAGTCGGTCACCATTGCCCTCCTCTGATGAGTCAAGCTCCTCAGCTCCTGCCATTTTGAGAAAGGTCACCTTTGTTAAGTTATACATTGAGTTGGAGGAATATTTGTGGTCACCTAAAATTAAAATAAATTGAATTATTTTTTAATGTATTGTGAAACCAATATTTTTATTTTAGGTTCTACTCCTCTAGAACATACTTCAAGTAAATAAATGCATATGCAAGGTGGTATTGTATGTACTAAAATGAAACTTAGGTGTTAGACATGCAAATACTTAGGAATTGATTTGTATGTATATAAATCCTTCAAATAATTAGCAACTATTAATGTGGAAACAAAATCCATAAAAGTCACAGTGCAACTTTATAAAATAAGTGGTTCGATTGATTACTTTATACTTTATATATATTTATATATATTTATATATATANTTTTTTTTTTGCAATTTATAATTACAATTGATGAAAAAAATAAAAAAGTTTGGTTTAGAAAAAAAATTATTGTTTTTATTGGTGTGAAGTTTAAGGCACACGGGCAGGCTTGACTCATTATTGACAATGGAGTGGGCAGATTGATTATGATTTTTTAGATAGAAATCATGCTTGAACCGGGCTAAAGCTCTGCCTGAGCGCGTTTTGCCTGATCAAAGTACGATTAAATCGTGCCCACACTTAACCCAAACCGCCCAACGTTAAGGCCTACATGCTAGCTAAAAGCCAAAACCTATGCTGAACTTTTTAAGCACATTAGATATTGGCAAGTAAGCAAATATAAGACGAGCCTACATGACATTTTATGATAATCTATCTTAGCTCTTTATAAGTTTAGGTGAAATTGCATGTTGCCTTGTGGAGAAATATTTACGTGCAGAGAACACACGTAGCTCTACGTGTGTAATTCCCTCCTAATAATCCCCCAATAACCTTTGCAAAGACTATTAAGGGGTTATTGCGGAGTTATTTTGACGTTATTTGGAATCAATACCCTAACACCAGAGAAAATATGAAAGTGTAAACGTGGAGGGTATTGACTCCAAATAATGTCGAAATAACTTCCCAATAACCCCTCGATAACCTTCACAGAGATTATTGAGTGGTTATTGGGAGAGGATTACACACGGAGAGGTGCGTGCATTCTCTGTATATAAATATTTCTCCGCCTCTTGACACTTTTAAAAACCACATTCATCTATTCTATTTCTTCACGAGTTTAATGTATTTTTTTTCCTTTAAGCTTACATAGAGATGCGCTACATGATTTGAATGCAAATGAATTCAAGTCAAATTTGTCGGTAGATTTTTTTCAAATTTATGCATTTTTAAGGTGGACACATTTAGGCATTTCTATAAGCAATTAATGCTGAGCAATATTTTATGAATTATGATTATTATAAGCCATATTAAATTAAATTTCTCAAAATTAAGACTCTATTCTGATCTCATCGAATTGTTGAATACGGCCCTAACCCCACCGCTTACATTACAGCTGAAATACTAAACAATATAATTAAGAGTCCGTTTGGGCAAAAATTTTTCTGTGCGGACTTCTGACGTAGCTTTACGTGCGGCGCATAATATTCCTGAATTATTTTCACGTTATTTTCAATAATCCCGAAATAACCCAACGCGGGTTATTTCTGAGTTATTTTGAGATTATTAAAAATACACATAAATAATCTGAAAATAACTCAGGAATAACCTGCACCGCACGTAGAGGTACGTTAGGTGCCCAGACAGAAAATACACGCCCGTTTGCGGCAGCTTATTTAGTGCGGTGACGTTTTGAAAACACACATAATCTGTTTGGGTAAACTGCGTTTTGACAACTGACTTTTCAAAATAAATAAAAATTTATAATATTCACCCCCATCTAGTTTATCAATAAATTATTTTTAATCAGTTTATCCGTAGATTATTCAATAAGCCCCAAACAGACCCTAATACTTATATATACATAAATAATAAAATCAGCTGAAAAATGAAAATCTCAAACTGATCATCAGAAAGCGGCGCCGCCAATCTATATATCTTTAATTATTAAAGTCAACAAAAAATGCAAAAAAAACAAAATTAACAATGAGAGGCGAACACGCAAGGCCTAGGAAGAAATTAATAGCATTTTTTTTGCAATTAAAAAATTAAAATTAAAATTACACACTACCTATAATTATTAAAAAAATATATATAGTTTGAAAACCGAATTGAAGGTCGAATCGGAAAAAGAAGGTTCAAGATTATTTTTAATTTCAAAATTTCAATCGGGATTATATCGGTGGTTGAAAATATTTTAATATTAAAATAATATTATTAAGAAACATTTACATGCTTAATTTACATTTCTAATATCTAAACATCAATTTTTACGTACATAAATATAATCTTATCTTTGCGTAAAAAAAATGTATTTCACTATCATAAAAAGTAAAATAATGATATTTATTATGTGATATGAAAGATTTGAATGATAAAAATGTAAAAATAGTCTACGTATCACTAGGGTTGTCACAATGGCTTATTATTCACGAACAACTCTTGTTCGGCTCGTTAAGAAGCTCATCTAAGGAGCCGAACACGAACGAACAAATATTTGTTCGTGTTCGGCTCGTTTTGACTCGAAATACTACTAATTATATATATATATATATATATATTTGATGATTAGTATTTTTAAAAAAATTAATTAACTACAAAGCTACAAAGATTTATAATCAATTAAAAGCAAATAATTTTAAATCTTGCTACAATTCTTAACATCTTATGACTACGTGATTAGGATTGTCAAAACGACTCTTTATTTGTGAACGACTCGTGTTCGACTCGCTAAACAAACGAGCTGAATACGAACACACCTTTTGAGCTCGAAATATAAATGAGCCGAACACGAGACTAGTTTACACCCCTACGTATTACATGAACAGGAGCTGAGCCTACGCTCGCTCCTGTTCGACTCATTTACACCCCCTAGGAATTACATATGTAAATGAATAATAAGTGGGTGGTATGCATTTATCTAGTTTTAATTTAAATACAATAATAATCCAAACTAATGAAGATGTTAAATTGAATAATAATAAAACCGTTCAATTCTTTAAAAATTGGATTGATTGGTTTTCTGATTCAACCATAATAAAACCGTCCGATTCTGCCAGCTGCGGCGTAGGGAAAAATTTGATCTTTGATCCCTTTTTCTAAAATGCAGAAAAAATTTGTGAGATGCTGCTCCGTTCCCTTCTGTAGAATTACGTACCGATAATGGCCCTGCTCTTTGATTTATTTCCCCCATTTTTGTGAATTCAAGGTAGATAGAAGAAACGAGGAGAAGAAGAGCTTCTCTGGGTTTCTCTCCAGGTTGAAATCCCTGCGGTTTTATGTATTCTTCGCCTTGTCTCCATTTTCTGGTTGGCAGAGTAAGATGTTAGAGTTGGAGCTTTGCGTTTTGGAGTTTGTGTTGGTTAATTAGTTCGGTAGAACGTCTCCTATGGCTCGGCGAGTTTATCAAGTTTGGAAAGGGAGCAATGTGAGTTTCTTGCCTTTTTTTTTTCTACGGAATTGCTTTTATTGGGTTTTATTTTCNAAAAATTAATTAACTACAAGCCTACAAAGATTTATAATCAATTAAAAGTAATAATTAAGAAAATAGAATAAAAATATTAAATTAGATTCAAATGATGTTTTACTATAAATAATAATTTTTAAATATTGCTCCAATCCTTAATATCTTATGACCACGTGATTAGGATTGTCAAAACGATTCTTTATTTGTGAATGACTCGTTTACACCCCTGCGTATTACATGAACACAGCTGAGCCTAGGCTCGCTGCAGTTCGACTCGTTTACGCTCCCTAGGTATTACATACGTAAATAAATAATAAGTGGGTGGAATGTATTTATCTAGTTTTAATTTAAATACAATAATAATCCAAACTAATGAAGAGGTTAAATTGAATAATAATAAAACCTTTCAACTCTTTAAAAATTGGATTGATTGGTTTTCTGATTCAACCATAATAAAACCGTCCGATTCTGCCAGCTGCGGCCCAGGGAAAAATTTGATCTTTGATCCCTTCTAAAATGCAGAAAAAATTTGTGAGATGCTGCTCCGTTCCCCTGTAGAATTACGTACCGATAATGGCCCTGCTCTTTGATTTATTTCCCCCATTTTTGTTGAATTCAAGGTAGATAGAAGAAAAGAGGAGAAGAAGAGCTTCCCTGGGTTTCTCTCCAGGTTGAAATCCCTGCGGTTTTATGTATTCTTCGCCTTGTCTCCATTTTCTGGTCGGCAGAGTAAGATGTTAGAGTTGGAGCTTCGCGTTGTGGATTTTGTGTTGGTTAATTAGCTCGGTAGAACGTCTCCTATGGCTCGGCGAGTTTATCAAGATTGGAAAGGGAGCAATGTGAGTTTCTTGCCTTTTTTTTTTCTACGGAATTGCTTTTATTGGGTTTTATTTTCCTGATATTACCAAACCTGGGAAAGTGGAGTGGTTTCAGCAGTAGTTTTTTAAAAGGGCTTTGATGTTACAAGTTAGGTTTGCCTGAATTTGGAGATTTTGTTAGTTTTTCTCCATGGTGTGCTTCTTTGATGCGTTTTATGATTAGGCCGTGCTGCGTGATTTTGGTTTCTGTTTGGCGTAAGTTATGCTATATTTGGCTGACTTTTGTGTCGTCCAAAAGCAAGTTGGTTTTGGCATGATTCCGTGATTTTGAGTTCTTTTGTGATTGGGGTGATGGTGCAGCCTGCCTATTCCATTGTGGTCTTGATTAGGAAGTTTTTTGGTTTATCGGATAGAACTTGATTTAGACACTTCCATTAGGTACTTGGCCATTTTTCTGTTTATATTACATGCTCGTTCTTTTCTACTTAACTTGATAGTAGAATATCTCTCTCCAACAAAGCTTATTTTATTCATGAATATTCTTCCATGGTGTGAATTTTCTTTCCTGTATTGAAAGCATGCTGATTTAGTAAGATGAAAATGTTTAGAATCTAAAAGTGTCACAATCTTTTGAGACTTTTTGCTAATCCCAGTAGTGATTTTGACATGAATCTTTAATATTTTCTATGATTTGTTCAGATTTTGATAAGATGCCAATGTTGGCTAGAGATCAGTTTGGCATGATTATGGCTACATGCCCGTTTATACCTAAGGAGATAATATGTGTTGATTCCCTTTTCTGGAAAGTAAGAATCTTTGAAGATAGAAGCGTGGTTTGATGCTTTTCAGCCTTAGGGGCAGTATGGCAACGAATGAGATTTAAGTTATTAGGATTTAGTGAATCACGTAAATCTGGATTTACTAAATTTTGAATGGTTAAATCACGAAAACCGTCTGACAATAAAATCCCTTAAATCAGGTAATTCCATTAAAAATGTCTGGGAAGTTCTGCCTACATCCAGTAAAATCCCAATAGCTGTATCCTGTAAATCTCTTAAATCTTGTAAATCCACCGATTCATGAGATTTAGTAATTCTGAGATTTAGGGCCGAAATTTGCGAAATCTGGATTTATCAAATATGTGGCTTTATTTTGTCCAAAATGATATTCCGGCAAGATTTAGCCTATATTTAGGTTAATTCTCGCTCTAAATTCATTACCAAACAGCCGTTTAAAGTTCTTTTCTTTTATAAGCAGTAGGGTAAAAAAACTGCTGTTTTAGGTGATTAGTGCCAACAATGATGCCAAAATGTTTACATGAGCATTGATGTCAAGACTACACTTAATAGCTTGGTTCATAAACCCAGTGAAGTTTAAATATGCATTGAACTCGCCTCTTCTACAAAACTATAGATGAGTTATAGAATATGATGCAAGAAATGCATATCACTTGGAAACATGTCACAGTGCTTGAAATTTGGTCTGCTCTTAAGAATACATGCCAAAGTATTACGACTGTGAACAGACACTTTAATGCTCTTACGAAATTATGGTAATTCATAGGTTTGTTCTATGAAATCAATTGGAGCTTTCCAGAAGTTAAACTAAAGGATCCCCAAATACTTGAGTAGAAAGATGTATTGATTTCCATTATTTGGATTGAATAAAGATTTGAATTAAGAGGTCTCTATTGGGAATGAAAACTTTTTATAACATATAAGAAGCTTTTGCAGAAGTTCGAGGAGAGGAAGATTGAAAGAGTTCAAAGAAAACATTGTCAAAAACCACTCCCAATATTTTGCTCTTTTGTTGAAAAAACCAGAGTATAGGTTATTGCCTTATTGGATTTTTGTGTTTGTTTAAAAAAATGATCAAGCAGAGTGTGATCATTATTAGAAACCTTATCACACTAAAAAAACATGCTGGAGAAGACTTGAGAAGCTGATCAAATCGAAAGTTGTAGTAAAGGGGATTTTAGCTAAGTTGCATGTTAGTCAGATGCCAGTCATCCGTTACATACCTCCCAATTGAAGGCTTCAACATCCGTTCAAATTTTTTTTCTTTTCTTTTCACGTGGATTCGTGTAACCATTCCTTCTAATGATGGATTTTGCCAAACAAACCATGGCATGCCTTAGAAATGATGATTTCCCACCTCTATCTAGTGCCAATTGACACTTGTGTCACTCTCCTACATCTTTGTTCATTGCTTGACACAACCCAAGTAGGCCAAATGGCACATTTTGCTCTTTCCTTGGACATAATGGTTTTTCTTCTCCTCTAGTTGTCATTTGATCACTTCCCACTCTTGGAACCACATGCACGTTTTGCAACTAGCTACTATATAATGCGGCACGATTATTCAAAACTCTCTCCTTGGGTTCTTGGCTAGACATCACAAGACTACTACGTCATTTTCCCTTTTGTTTCTTTAAATTTACTTTGAAATACTCTTTGATTCTAACAAAACCTCTCGAAAGAGTGCAAAGTCCTCTTAGAACTCTATTTCTTGTATGATCTATTATCATAAAGGTATCATAAGCAATTTCATTTTTATTGTCTGGTATGGTGGAAGTTTTTACTCCCCTTATTGTAGTGAATACATGTCTTTTGACAATACCACTATATATCATAGTATTCTTTACCTGGTTCTCTCTTTAATATTTTATTTCTCTCTCCTATTTCTCTTTCATTCTCAGATTCGCACATTGGTCTGAACTCTTGTGATACTTCCTTTTCTGCATTAAAAGATGATTTTTCCTCTTGATCTCTCTCAAAGCTTCAACATGCCCTTTGTCTCTTTCTTTTTTAAGCCCTTCAATACTTTTTTGTGGGCTTTGACTTCTTATGTGTCCCAATTTTTCATATCTTCGTTCTCTCCATGGCACTGACATTGTCAATATCTTTTAACTTGTTGAAAGGTACCAATGGTTCCTTAGGTTCCCGCTTTCGTGTTGTTTTTTTCTTGCATAGTTTCTTTGATTGTCAAATTTTTGGCGTCATTCTTTCTTGTGCGGGGTTGTCTCATCATTGCCATTTCTTTTTGCACTGTTTCTTTGATTGTTAATTAATTTTTGATGTTGAATGCGAGGGTTGTGAGAAGACATAGTAAATGATAAAGTTCATTTTGAATCATTTCTTGTACTTATAAGGTTCAAAATGAGGGGAAATGTGAATCACTTTTTTTTCCATGCCTTAGCTGTAATTTGTGTCATGGACGTGCGTCATGAACGTGACAGTCATCTATCGCCCAAAAAAATATTGCCCCACAGCCACAAGTTATGACTTGATAGGATTCCTTTTCTTTAGGATTTCGTTTAGTATTAGTTTGAAATTGCTCATTATTAGTCTTTTTTCCACAAGAATCTTTCTCCATCCTTCTAATGTGATTGCATGATATTGAATGCATCACAACATGCCATACCAAATTAGAATGATGGTTGCCTCAGGCTTTTTGATCAATGTCACCCAAATTCAACAATTTGCTGTTTAGCATGTGTCACCATTACCTTTGAAGACACCACTTGATGAAATTGTTTTTTGACAGTCAACTTTGGCCTTCCTTTGTACTTACACATGGCGGCTTAACATGTTTAAGTCCTTGAATCGGACGTCTATCTCATTACCCAACGATTATAAAAGATGGCGGTTCTTTGATAATCAAAGGGTTCTACTTCACTGTTATTCCCCATTCCCCTTTGCCTTGTTCGGTGAGCTAAAGGCTAATTGTTCGAGTTCTTTTCTTCTTTTCTCCCTCTTTTTATTCTATTTGTCCAATCCTTTTTAGGCTTATCAAAATCTCTCAAGAAAGCATAAAAATTGTATTTTTCTTCTCTTCAATTTCCATTAAGTGCTAGGAATGTATTGTATGCTGGAGTTTTTATATCTCTACAATGTATGTAGGTTTTTGGACCAAACCACTTAAAACTCTAATGTTCGTTGCTTGTTTATATTTATGTATTCTCTCATTCCATTTCTCCCTAATTGGAAGAAAGCTAAACTTGGTGGTCTTGTTATTTTTTCTAACTTAAAATGCATCATGATCCACAAGGCATTTCTTGCATTCTTGGATTGCCATAATATTCAAATTGCTGAGTAGTTTTACAATGTATATTTTTTGTCAATTTATGCGCTAAATTTTGTTTTTGCTGAGCACTTCAAAGCCATAAATCTCTTTTGCACTTAATATTGCTCTTTGTGCTTAACATTGTGTTTTGAACACTGACAATCTTGACTTTGAACAAGTTTGCAACTGTGTGACAGTTTAATCCACAACAAGAGAGTGGTAAATTTTGGGCAAATTTATTGCGTTTTACAGTTTCTTTATGGGAATGTTCCCAGCACAAATCGCATACAATCAGCACAATATAATGAGAGGCTATAGTAATAATTACATACATTAAAAGCAACAAACAGAACAAAAAAGGTAATATGTGAAAGCTAAAAATATATAAATGAGATTCANGCCCACCCACAGTTTAGGAAATTAAGTGTTTGCTGCTACATTTGATGGGGAAAATTATTCTTCATTTAATTATCCATTATGGTGTTTTATTTCTTTCCTTATTATGATGATTTGGCTTTTCCCTCCAATTGTATGATGGTTAGCTGAGTTTTATATATTTATTATTTGTTTGTATTAGTTTAATGAGAAGACTAAAGAGATTTATCTCTAAGAAAGTTCCTCCTAAATTTCAGAATAAATGACTGGAGGACAAGGATTCATGAAATCAACCCAAAATAGTTTGTCCAAAAGCCTAATGATGATGAAGATTACATATGAGGTGTCCAAAGCTTAGTAATGCTTCTATAAAGAAGGGTTCAGGAAGATTGATTCATCACTAGCTTAAAAACATTGTGATATTAAATTATTTATTGTTCCCCAAATTATACATTGGCCCAAGCTTAGATATGCATTATTTATACACATGCTTTATTGTTCTGAATTTTTGGTGTTATGACAAGCTTCTTAGATTCCGTTTGGCAGACTATATCGAATGAAGTAAAGTCATTTCAACTCTATTATAGATTGACAAGTTNTACAAATTATTAAATAAAATGATCAGAAAAATGAACAAACAAAATTGAGTGCTAATGCTAAATGAATGATTAAGCTAATGAGAATTTCTTAATAATGAGCATTGGTCTAAAGAATGATAACTCTACACAAACTTGTGAGATAATCTTGTCAAACACCAATTACAATTATTGCTACAAAATATATTATTTTCACACAAATAAATATACGTTGTTAGTATTATTGTAGAATTGCTGAGCACAGTGGAGATAACTATTTTAGTTAAAGATAATTAGCAATTTTCTTCTTTAATCAATCTACAACATCCAAACATAATAAAGAAGAAACTAANAATCTACAACATCCAAACATAATAAAAAAGAAACTAAACTGTAATGTTGATCTAATATGTATAGAGAGATTGATGTAATAAATATTTTTGTAGTTCAGCCTACCTAATAGGTTCTATCTATGTACGTGTAAATGTCTTTTACGGACATAAACTTGTTTATGTTTTTATTTAAGGGGAAGTTTACCCTCATAATCTTTTATTTAGAGGAGAAGTGCACCCTAAAATACCATTATAATACAAATTTGTGTAAGGTAACTATAGTGGAAATGCACATATAAATATTTATTATTGAGAGAAGTATGTTACTTTAAACTTGATTTCAATAAATTAAAATGAAAAATACTTTTTTTTTTCATTTTGATCTATATCTCTTTGTAGCACAAATTTAATTTTTTATTTTGACTTGAAATATATGTGAAATAATCAATCTGTTGCAATATAATTATACTGGCATATATTGAATAATTCAAGTCTCAGTAAGAAACCCAAAATTTGCCTCTTAAATGACTAATTTAGACCACAATCAATTTTTTAATGACTATAATTAAGTAGTTGTTTAGCAGCAGCAACAACAACAACAATAAGCCTTTATCTTACTAAGTGGGGTCGGCTACATAAATCCTTTTTCTCCCTTATGGCTTATTAAGTGTCATATTTTCATTTATTTCTAATAAATTAATATCATTTTTTTTATAGAATATGTTGAAGTCTTTTTAAGTTTACCTCTCCCTTTCTTAACATAAGCCGAATCCAAAATATTTACTCTCCTAACAGGATCATCAGCTAGTCAATGTTTAATGTGACCAAATCATCTAAGACAACTCTTTGTAATCTTGTCTGCCATTGGAGCTACGCCAACCATTTCACAAATACATTCGTTTCACATGTTGTCTCTGAGAGTTAAGCCACTCATCCACCTAAGCATTCTCATCTCTACAACAATTAGTTTTATACTTCTCTTTTGTAAGCCAACATTTTGCGCCATAAAGCATTGTAGGTCCCGCCATCATCTTATAAAATTTTCCTATAAGTAGTTGTTTAAACGATAGCTAAAATATGAAATAACAAATATTCTTGTAAATCACGTTAAATTCATTTATGAACAAAAGTTGGTCATAACATATGAAATCATCTATAAAAATCTAATGAATCTAACTGTATATGGATTATGCCTAAATTCATTAATTATAACATATTCTCTTCATTAATGCTAATCTTATATTATTTCAATAATTGTTAAACATACCAAAGAAGCCCTTAAATAGATATTTTTTCATATGGATATGGATATGCTAGTAGCACATCTAAAAATTTCAAGCAAAAAAAAAAAAATTTGAACTTCTTAAAAATTATAAGATTTTAACTAACTATCCTTTTTAACATAATTTAGTATGATTATCATATAAACAAAAATTTAATAATATAACCATGAAACTAAGACTTAAATACTTTATAATAATATTAATGTTCAATTTTAAAATGAATAAACTTTTAGCATATGTATACCGATGATTATAATTTATGTAAATAACAAATATTATTAAATTAAAAAATAGAAATTAAATTCGAAAATGTTATATATAAATCTTGATTGATGTAGAAATATAATTCAAATCAATTTTTGTTGTGCTTTCATTATCCATGAGTATTTTAGGATAAATGATAACATTAATTAGATGACATTTCTTATAATAATTTAAATTAATTTTTGCTATGCGTTCATTATCCATGAGTATTTTAGGATAAATAATAATATTAATTAGATGACATTTCTTATAATCCCAATATTTAACCTTTCTAGTGTAAGGTGAAAATTTATTGATACTTAGTGCCGTGTGGGTAGCTAATTATGTCGTGCTCCTGTATGATTTACAATCTATTGGATTTATCTTTTGTTACTGTAAAGGGCGATCCCTGATGCTAGGTTTTTTTATTGTTTTTGAACTTCTGAAATATTTATCATGAGATAAATTTGGTTTCTTTCATCTTACATGTTGAAAGCTTTAACTCTATTCTTCTTGAACTTTTGTAGACGTTCCTCTGTGGTGGGAGGTTGATATTTGGACCCGATGCTCGGTCGATCTTTATCACTATTTCACTTATAGTTATACCTCTTGTGATGTTTTGTGTCTTTGTTGCAAGACATCTTCTCCACAAATTACCTGCTTATAATGCAGGATATGCTATCTTGGTGGTTGCTATAGCTTTTACAGGCCATGTAAGTTTTCAAAGATTTCACTACAAAATACAGGCATGCATATCAGTGGACAGAGCTTAAGTTTACTAAATCCAATTTTTGTTTTTGTTCCTCCACCATCATAAGCTAATCAGGTTTTTCAATCTTTTTTCTTTGCACATTTAATATCATTATCTTATTTTTACAAGTATGGTCGACAAAAACATTGTGATTGCTTTATATTGATTTTTCTCTAAAACCATTTTGTTTAACTCATCTTCTCAAGCTGTATTGTTGGTCTAAGGAAAGCCAATCAACAATTTAAACTCATAAAAAACATAATATTTCTTGAATGATTGAAGATTTGAAAGTTGCTTGTAGAATACAACTGAAACGATCCCTTCCACTCCATTTTCAAAGGATTCATCTTTCGTTAATAGAAATAGAATGCATGTTTAATACATTTGCATATTTTTTTCATCTTCATCTTATCTCTTCTTTTTTTGAACTGAATGAAAAACAATGATTCATAACTGTTGATATGGATATGGTATCACATGGTCCCGCCTACGGTTTAGGAAACTGTGAATCCGCTGCTACATTTGAGGGGGAAAAATTATCCTCCCTGTAATTATCCATTATTACATGATGATTTGAATTTTCTCTCCAATTGTATGAGTGTTAGTCTTAGCTGTATATATTTATTTTTTTTGTATTAATTTAATGAGAAAATTAGAGATTTTTTTCTTTTAAGAAAGGTTCTCCTAATTCAATATGGTATCAAAGCAAGGAAATAAATTCTAGCTTTTCTTTTAGTCGCCGGGGCTTCTCCAACAGCTGCAATTCGTCCAACCAACTTGCAAGTCTTCCCTCTTGTTGTCGGGCTCTCTCTGCCTCTAGCTCGCCTCATTGGCCCTCTCCTTGCTACTACAACACCCAAAGCCCTTATCCTTAAACGCGGCAGCATCAGACCTTCTTTCCCGGAGGAAAACCTTGGAATTTCTCTCTCTAGCGAACTAAGTAGGTTAGAACTTTTTATCTGTAGTGGATATCATAGACACCCAACCATTTGATTGTCTTTAGTGGAAATCCCATGTTAACAACAAACTGTTTCTCCCTTAAATGGAAATCCTTTCGAGTGAGTTTCTCTCTCCAGTGGTAATATTGTCTCAATGACAGACAATTTCTCTCTCTAGTGGGATTCTCTGTCGATGCGACTGTTTCTCTCTATAGTGGAAATCATGTATTGGCGATAAACAATTTCTCTCTCTAGTAGAAGTCATCGTAATGACCAAATACGACATGGAAGCTACCTCTTGCTCTTTAGAAACTACTTTTGAACCTGAACCCAGAATGACATCTAAAATCTCTTCTTGCATCACCAATCATAAACTACATGATAACAATTTCTTCCAATGATCTCAATCCGTGTTCATGTACATCTGTGGTAATGGAAAATATTATCATCTCACCGAGGAAAGTCTTGCATCAGAAATTACTGACTCTAAATATTAGACATGAAAAATGGAAGATCGCATGGTTATCTAATGACTTGTCAACTCCATGACCACAAAAATCAGAGAAATCTCCCTCCTGTACAAAACGATAAAAGAAAATTTGGGATGTCGCAAAGGAAAACTATTCAAGTGTTGATACTTTTGAGTTGTCTGACATTGAAATTAGATTACATGACCTATGATAAGGTGGTGAATATTACTCTATGTTTCAACACTCTTTCCAAATATTGGCTTCAACTAGATATGTATGAAGCATACATGGAGGTACTCACATGACTGCTTTTTGCAAAATCATTGTTGAACATAAGAGTCTTCTAGTTCCGTCTTAGACTCAACAAGGAACTAGATGAAGTCAAGGAAAGAATCATGGGAACCAAACATCTTCTCTCAATTCGTGAAGCATTTTTTGAAGTATGAAGCAAATAGAGCAAAAAGAAACTCATGATGACATATAATTCCATTATATCAAATCTTGGCTTTATATACTCACAAATCACTTCAGGACAACGAATCAAAGAGGAACAAATTGTGGTGTG
This sequence comes from Phalaenopsis hybrid cultivar, assembly GCA_002079205.1. Classification (NCBI taxonomy): domain Eukaryota; kingdom Viridiplantae; phylum Streptophyta; class Magnoliopsida; order Asparagales; family Orchidaceae; genus Phalaenopsis; species Phalaenopsis hybrid cultivar. The sequence continues at coordinate 168,671 of JXCR01122030.1, forward strand.
ACAATGCAGGATGCTTGGCCATCTGAAGGATAAGTGTTGAAAAATTTATGGAAAGCCTGTAGATTGGAAGCCCAACAAAGCCAAAGGTGATGAGAAAAATCAAGCAATCATTGCATCAAAGGAAGACGAGCCTCGTAAACATAGTTTATTCAGCAAAGAACAACTTAAAACTCTCCAAAGGCTTCTAGGATAATATTATGAGCCTTCTACTAGCCTTCTAACACATCAAGGTAGACTTTTGTCTGCTATTGTTGCTCTCAACAGGAAGAATCAGCTTTAGATAGTGGACTCTGCAACATCTAATCACATGACATGTAATATCATTGTTTTCCATTCCTTCTATTCTTACAAGCACCATATTATAGTTAGAATCACATATGGCTCTCTCCTTTGTGGAAGGAAGAGAAATTGTGAAACTGACAATAAATCTTATTCTTCAATATGTGTTTTATGTTCGTAAACTTAACTGCAATTTATTGTCTATCGGTAAACTTACTCGTTATATAAATTGTGTTATTAAATTATAATCTAATTTGTGTGAAATTTAGATGATGGGCTCGGAGAAGTGATTGACAGTGTTGATATGTATCATTAACTTTATTTGCTTACTAGACTCCCACTTCAAAATAACCGTCTCAACATTCACAATCCTTTGAGTGAATTCTTGCATCTGAGTCTGTTTCTCATGAGACTCAAGTTATGTTGTCATTTTCACCTTGAGTGTCTTAATTCCTATTATATTGAAAAATTATATCCTTATTTGTTTATCATAAAAAATTCTAGTTCTTATTAGTGTGAAAATTTTCAATTTGCTAAACATACTCGATATGTAGACCCAAGCCTAAAATAAAAACCAACACATCCCTTCTCCATAGTTTATAGTGATATTTGGGGCCTTAAAAAATATATAAATGGGGCCAAGTGGTTTGTCACTTTCATTGATGATCACACCAGAACCACTTGGACTTTCTCGTTAAGGAAAAATATGAAACTGTCAACATATTTAAAATCTTTCACAACGTAATTCTCACTTAATTTCAGAGCAAAATTCAGATTCTTAAAACTTATAATGAAAAAAACTTCTACAACTCCACTCTCGACCCTTATCCATCCAAAAATGACATCATTCATATAAAATTTTTTGTTGGCACACTAACAAAATGGTGTGGCTGAGAGAAAGAGCAGACATCTTTTCGAAGTGGCTCGTTCAATTCTATTAATTAACAATGTATCCGAACACTTCTAGGGAGATGCAATTCACACACACTTATCTCATAAATAGGATGCTCGATAGAGTGCTAAACGTTGACACAACTTTCAATGCCCTCATAAAATCCTACCCCCAATTTCAGTCCTTCGCCACTAACCTACTACTGAAAATTTTTGTTACATCACTTTTGTTCCTTTACATCAACCACATTAAGCCAAACTTGAGCATAATTCAATCAAATTCATTTTTGTTGGCTACTCTTCAAATAAAAAGGGATATAAATAATTCTCTTCAGAAACACAAAAAATTTACAACTTCATGGATGTCGCCTTCTTTAAAAACTAACCATATTGCCCCAAATCTAACATTGTGAGCGAGATTGGAGAGAATATCAGATCTGGGTATCATTCAGGAACCCCAACCTCACCTACTTATATCGCTGATAAACCCACTCTCGTCCCCATTATCACAAACCAACTTAAAGTTGAATCCACTATTCCACATAATTTTACCACAACTCCTATTAAGAGTAAAGAACTTTGTGTGTACACTAGTAGGAAAAAACCTAAAGAGCATGTAAGGGATAATATGCAAAATCAGGAATGCAAATCATCAGAATCAACTCCACACACCCCAAGTATTCACACAAAAGTTAGGTCAACACATCATGGGAACTAAGAGGAAGGAGCACGTGAATGCACAAAACACCTGATAGAAGAATTTGTGACCTATAGAAAATTATCATTTTCTTACAAATATTTTGTTCAAAATTGGATAATGTGCAGGTCCCAGATTCAATCCAAGAGGCTTTATCTATTCTTACTTGAAAAAAATGATATGGAAGAAGAGCTTCTTACTCTTGAAAAGAATGATATTTGGATCATAACAATTTGTCATCTGGGAAAAGAACTGTATGATGCATATGAGAATTCAATGTTGAATAAAAAGCAAATGGGAGCAAAGAAATATTCAAGGCTAGATTTGTAGCAAAAGGGTTCACTCAGTCATATGGAATTAACTATCAGAAGACATTTGCGCTAGTGGCAAAACTCAACGCAGTAAGAATATTACTTTCATTTGTTGTATACCAGGATTGGACTTTACATCAGCTAGATATTAAAATGTATTTTTAATGGGTATTTTGAGGAAGAAATGTATATGGAGATACCTTCAGGATTAAGAAACAACACAAATAATCAGCTAATGTGCAAACTAAAGAAATTAATGTATGGGTTGAAACAATCTCCCCAAGCATCATTTGAAAGATTCACCAAGACTGTTCTTTCCAATGGATAATATTAGTTTCAGGTTGCTCACACTTTGTTTATGAAATCAAATCAAGAAGGTATAATAGTCATCCTTATTGTACATGTAGATGATATTATTTTTGTAGGTGATGATGTAAGAGAACTTGAAACAATCAAAAGAACAATGACATCTGAGTTTGAGATCAAAGATGTTGTATTTTATGGTACTTCATTGGATTGAAGGTAGTTAGATCCAAATAATGCATAGGTATATCTCATAGAAAATATATCCTTGACTTATTGAATGAGACATGATTGTTGGGGTGCAAAACAATAGACACTTATGAATTGCAATCGACCCAGTTGAAAAAGAGAGGAATCAAAGAATTTTGGGGATATTTATTTACCTGTCACATACAATACCTGACATTATTTTTCTGTGAGCGTAGCGAGTGCACATACGAACGATTCAAAGAAGATCATTTAGAAACGTTCTTTTGAATTCTGAGATACCTAAAGATGACTCTAAAACGTGGATTAATATTCAAGAAAATTGATTACTATAAAATTGGGATCTACNAATTTTAATCCATCTAATCTTTTGTTGTTATCTATTACCTTTGAGGGAAATTTAAATACATACCACACAATTCTTATGTAGTTGCATATCTTTAACCTGAATTTTAATATTTACATGCGTAACAATCTGGTGTGACAAACCTATGCACGAAAATGTGTATTTTACTTTTAAAAAGTTGGTAATTGTGTTATTTTTGATGTGATATTAAAGATTTGAGTGCTATGCATGTAAATATGAAAGTTTGGCTGCTAGATATGGTAATTAATAAGATTTGTGTGGTATGTATGTAAATGCCTTTACTTTTTAATATTTTATCTATCCAGTATTGCTATTTCTGAAAGATGTGTTGTGCTTCAAGTTTTTTATATCATTTTCTTTTGATACGGGTTGGAAGTGACATTCCCTGATATTGCTCTGTCTTGAAGATTGTCCGTTAATTATTAAGTACAATTTATGCCATCTTATTCCGTGTGGTTAGGAAAGGAGAGAAGCTTATTTTTTAACCTTTTTAATAGGTATTTGCAGATGTTCATGTTGCTACCATTTGCAATTTTCTTCTTATATGCGGGCACTAATGCAAATATATTTAACTATTATCTTGAATCAATTAGATAATCACTTTTCTTAGTTATCATTTCTTTGCCTGGTATTAGAGACCAGACTCTTTTCTGAATTCTTAACTGGTCTGTCAGCAGCTGTTACAAGAAGTTGTTGCGCAGAAACTGCTGCGGATAAACTGATTGTCTGTTTGTTTTTTGCAGTTTGAAAACAATTGTGCTGCATCTGTTTCTGGACAAATAATCATTCCACTCTTGTATAGTAATGTTGTTTGCAATAGAACTACTATACCAATATATTTTATACTTTAGAAGAAAATATCCAGTGCAAAATATTACAAATAAAATATATATAAATGTACTTTACTTATCAGTTAGTATCATGATTACTAAAATTAAGAAAAAAAACTATTAAAATAACATTTAATAATATGATAATATTATTTTAAAATGCAGACTACATACTCCAGAGATTCTCTTCATGTCCGACCACTCTCGGTGGTGGAATCTTTCAGCCTATTTGCCCACTGAAAAAATTCACAATTTTCAGTTATTCTTTGCGGACACCTATAAAACTGTCTCTCGTAGCTATGTGACCGGCGTGAAGTTAGCAGGGAACTTTGAAGTCTTCAATAGCAGTGCAATCCTCAGGAGGTACTAGAAATCCTTGAGCTCATCTTTCCTAAATGTTTTAAAAAACATCTCATTAGACATATTACAAGTAAAATTGATAAAAGAAGTAATTAATTATAGTTTAATGCAATAGTGAGGTCTCAGAGAACTCAGTATATCAACCAACGAATCTGTCACTACAAGAAGACAGTAGACCTTATTAAAAAAAATTATTTGTTGCCTTTAATCCACGTAATATTAAGCTTGTGTCTGTCACATATGCATATCACCAAAAAAGACTTCTTTTGACAGTAGGCCTTATAAAAAAATGTTGCATTTAATCCACATAATATTAAGCTTATGTGTGTCACATATGCATATCACCCAAAAAAACTTCTTTTGTTTTAACCATTGTATAACTAACATGAAAAAAAATTAACTAACGTAAATAAAAATGTCACAATATCGCAAATCAAAGAAAAATCATAATGCCACAATATCATCATCACGAGCTCCACATAAACAACTTTACACATCGACACATCAAGACACCAACACATCAACCACACCAACACCTCCACACAAACACAACCACACAGCAAAAACTACCTCCACAACCACACACCAACACATCCACACATACATCACCACCTCGTCATAGCAACACACAAACACCAACACCAACAGGTGCACCAAACACCACCACCTCCACACCAACACCTCCACACATTGACATATCAAGACATCAACACATTCACCCCGCAACTAGCACCACCTCCACAAACCAACACTTCCACACAAACACATCCACATACTAACCACCACCTCCACTACCACACACCAACACTTCCACACAGACTCGACCATCTTTTCACAACAACACAGACACCACACATACACTAACACCTTCACTAGACACCAAAACCTCTACACAGACACCACCATCTCCACACATCATCACATAAACACCACCAGACATGACATAGACATTACACAGACAATACCACCTCCACACCAACACCTCCGCACACTGACATATCAAGACACTAATACATCTACCATACCACCAGCACTACCTCCACACATCAAGACCTCCACACAAACAAAACCACACACTAACCACCACCTTCACAACCACACACCAACACCTCCATACAGACACCACCACCTCCACACAGATAGGAGGAGCCACTAAAGAAGGCCAAAGCAACCTTAAGAAATGAAAGGGCATAGCAACAGACCCATATTTAACATCTATTTTATGAGTCTTATCAAAACATACACAACACCTGAGAATATTGCTATTATCAAATGCAACACTACCATTTCATCCATTTATCAATTTCTTACTACCACAAATGCTTCAATGATAAAATCTCAACCCATATTTAGAACATACACAACGCTGAAAATATTGTTATTAACGAATTCAACACCATCTTTTATCTATTTTTCAAATTCTCACTCAAATATCCAAATTCATGTTAAAATTCCAACCCATATTTAACACATACACAGAACCCAAAATATTGCTATTGACAAATCTACTAATAACTTTCATCCATTTTTCAAATTTCCACTGAAATATTCAAATTCATGTTGAAATCCCAACTCATATTCAACACATACACAACACCCGAAATATTGCTATTAACAAATCTAGCATCAACTTTCATCCAATTTTCAAATTTCACTGAAATATCAAAATTCATAAAAAAATCCATAGCTCACCGCAAAATACAAACCATTCACAACAGAGATATTGAGAAGCACCGCTTAGGGTGCTTCCCAATAAAACTAAAACAATCAGATCAAATTCATAAACCGAACAAACCACATACAGGGCACCTAAAGCATTGTTAATAGCAAATCAAGCACTAAAAATCCAAAGCTCATCGCAAAGCACTAATCCGAAAAATATTGCCAACTGAAATTGCAAACCACAGAGCTTCAAATGAATAATCCAAATCCATCATGGATGCAATATGAAGCATCAAAATCATCAACCGAGCATATCAAACCGAAAACCACCAAACCGAGCAAACAGAGAAATCAGGGAGAGGAAACCAACAACCATAATGCGCAGGAGGTGAATAATAGAGAAGAGAGATAGAGGAGGGAATGCCACACAGATCTCGTAATGCACACCACCACCAAACTGAGCCGAAGAAGAGAAGGGAGAGGGAAAGAGAGCATAAATAGCTCACCATAATAATCACCAACCGATGAAGGGGAACCAGCACACAGAGCATAGGGTGCACAACCACCAAATCGAGCGGAAGAAAAGAGAGGAGAGGGAGAAGTATGTAAGGGTTACCGAAACAACCACTCACACTAACAATAGCCAATAGGAAACAATGCCTAGCCACCGGAGTCACGGATCCAATGGAGACAGGTACCTAGGGCAAAAGAATTGCGTGAGAGGGAGCGGGGTCGAAAGGGACAAGAGAAGCACGAGGGAGAGACTCGGGGGCCGTGGGGTAAAATGCACGCGAAGAAATGTCGGCAATGGGGTTGAACCCGCGACCGCATTTTACATAGAGTTTTTAAGGATTACGCCGCATCGCTGTTTCTAAACGATCAAAAACGTGTTTACAAAACACACCTCACAAATAATACCGCCCCAAGCGGGTGCTTAGCATAGCTTTCATCGCTACAAGAAGTAAATTTGATTGTAATTTTTCTTTTTTGCGTTGTCTTTCTTATTTTTTTCTCATCTCCTTCTTAATTATTGACTTTTGCTACCACCAAGGCCAAAAGTGTAAGATTTTTTAGTCTTGGTTTCCTATATTTCTTGGCTCTGCCATCGTCACCATTGTTAAGGATCCGGGTCTCGCTTATAGTTACCACCGTTCAAAATTATCAATGCTTACCATTGCCTGACCTTTGCAGCTTATTAAAAGAAAAAATGGAAATCAAATAAATGAAAAATGCCAGAGCAATACTGATGACTTTACATACATCAATACTGATGACTTTACATACATGAGTTTGATTAGTTTAGAACTTTACTGAAGGTGCTTGAGAAACTTTTTTAAGTATTAATTCAGTCCTTAAGGTAATTTTTTGTCTCGGTTGAATTAAATGTATTTGGCCAAATCTTTATCAATTTTGGACATTGGACTCGGGAGCTATTTGATTAGATGACTCACTCATCTTAGAAATTTAATACATGTATACCTTGAGGCAGTGGGAAAATTGCCATGGCAGATAATTTTTTTAAATCAATAGTTCGTCTAGAAGATGTTCAGTGTAGTCTCTTGTGCTAAAAGATGTTCTATATGTTTTGAAGCTGCCCACTAGCCTCGTTTCAATGTAATATCTTATTCAAATTTGTATTGCCATGCCATCTTTAATTGTATTTACTGCATATTTTAGAGCAAGTATTTGGGAAAGATGATTGGACATGCTAAAGAACATAATAAAATTATTAGAAGTTATATTAGGAAATAATTTATTACTGTTATAAGTTCTGAGGATTAGATTTATTTCCTTTCCTATTTTAGGTTTTTCTATATTGTTTAATTGAAGATATATGTGTTATATTTTTCTTTTCTTATCATCTATTTTTTCTTGTCTTTCCTATTCTAGGCTTCATATAAGGGTATTTATAACTCCTTTTCATATCAATAAAATAATTTTGTTGAATTCTGAAATTCAACATAATATCAGAGTCTTGAAACAAACCATAAAGTCTTCTATCACCGCAAACTTTCTATTCCCTGCAGCCGGCAATCTTAGCCATGCTACGTACTCTCCCTTCAGGCCCTAGCCATCGGACCTCCTTCCAGCAGGAACCAGCCGTCGGAACCCCTATAGGCCCTAGATGCTGGAAACTTCCTCTCCCAACTGGCCCTAGCCGCTGTAACTCCTTCCTGCAGGAACTAGTTGCCGAAACTTCCCCTGCAGCATTTCCCACCGCCAAAATTCCCTCCTGCAGCCTTTCCCGCGGCTGGCCTACAACCGTGTAGAGATCCTCGAGTCCAGCTCCAGTTTACATTACTCACCCTGTTATATTGTTTTCTTCATCACCGCTCCAATTTTCCTTTTTTTCAGGGAGTTGGAGTTTTTAGCGACTTGGTGACTTCAGATTATTCTGTGTTTTCTTTGGTTTTTGGGGTTTAGGGCTTTGTGAAGTAAGTGAAGCAAAGCAATCATTGTTTACAATACCGAGAGTGAGGAAACAATGACAAAGAAGGGGAGATTTGCTGCAATTGTTGTTTGCTGATTATGAGGAAATGGATCTCTCATTTCATGGAACATGTTAATAATTGTAGACTACTATGCTCAAGTATTCCTGAGGTTTGGCAACTCTGGAAAGGGTGGTGTTGGAACCTTCACTTGCACATGCCTTATTAGTGCAGCGTTTGGTATCGCTGATGCTAATGTTCAAGGGGGCATGGTTGGTGATTTGGCCTTAAAGCAACCAGAGTTCATCCAGTCTTTTTTAGCTGGTGTGGCTGCATCAGGAGCTTTAACATTTGTTTTGAGACTGGATTACAAAGGCTTTTTTTGAACACACTAATGATGGGCTTCGAAAGGGAGTGATGATGTTCTTTGCAGTGCCATCATTTTTTGAGCTGCTGTGTTCTGCTCTATGCATATATCTTTTTGGTACTTCCAAGAGTAAAGTATTATCATTCCAAGGCAGCTTCAGAAGGATCAAAGACAGTTTATGCTGACCTCACAGCTGTTGGAATCCATTTGCAAAAGAAGAGGACGGGGGGCGGAGTGTTCTAGAGTCAAGGAGGGAGATGATCTTCGCCTCTTGCTTTGCATATTTGACTTCCCGTGTCACATCGAGATTTGCCGCTCCAGCTCTTTCGACATTGACTGTGATGGATTTTACCAAAGCGTTCTTTGTTAAGTTCTAAATCTTTTTTGACATGGAATCCCAACAATCGAATTACAGCCCCTCCAAAGTTTTTTTATGTCGCAGGCTTTCCTTCGGAAGCATTCCTGCAGCATACCCTTCTTCATGGCTTTTCTTGCATTTGATTCTCCTATAGAATTTTTTCTTGCAGTTAGCTCTCCTTCAGAGCTTTTTCTTGCTACAACCCCTTTCTCAGGCGATACCCAAACCATTTCCTATAGATTTTTCTGCAGGTGTTCTTTTTTTGGAAGCTATACCCTGCAGGGTTCTTTTTTTACTTGCAGGTCATACCCTGCAGCTCTCCCAGCAGGTTTTCTTCCTTTTTTTACTTGCAAGTATATCCTGCAGCTTTCCAGTAGGTTGCTTACTTCCCTACAAACTTCCCTGTAGAGTTATTGTAGAAGCCTTCCGCCTACTTACAGACCATATAGAAACTGCAATCAAAACTAGAAGTCAATTTTTTATGTAGGTTATCTACTTCCCTGCAGGCATGCTTGTTACATTACTTGTATAAGCCTTTTGTCTACCTACACATACTATAGAAACTGCAATTAAAAACAATCACTATCAACTAAAAATATTCCTAAATGCCCTTGGTGATGAAAACTTTAAGTTCTACCTCACAAAGTTTCTTTACCATCCATTGTTTGATGTTTTCAAATCCAAGTTGAACATGGTTGTCGACCATCTTTCAACTTGATGGAGAGTATTAGAAGTTATATTAGGAAATAATTTATTTCAATTATAAGTTATGAGGATTAGATTTATTTCTTTGGATTGAACTTATTTTCTTTAATATTTTACGCTTTCCTATTTTATGTTGTTTCCATTATCATTAAGTGATTATGATGAATTGATAAATTGGAGATATATGTGTTATATCTTTCTTTTCATGTTGTTTCTTTTTTCTTGTCTTTCTTATGAATTTTGAAAATCAACAAAATTTTATTATTTCTAGACACAAGTATCAAGGATTAATAAAAGTAAATTACTGTTTATCATTGTAACTAGAATGTCCATCATTTTTGGCTCTCATGTTTGTGCTTCTTCTTTATGTAAGGAGCTTGATTTGGTAACCTTTCGGTGTATTGTGTGGAGTTGCAAAACACAAATATGTTTATTTTCCCATCAGTAATAAAATAAGTTCAGCTACCTTTTCTTTTGATAGCGTAATTTAATAATATCCAAAGCAAAGCGAGTATTATTACCAACTTCAAATTGTGAAGTTACTACAAAGCAATAGGGAAGCTTGAAATTACAATAAAACATTAAACTTGAAGTAGAGTAGGATCTAGGGTGAAGGCAGTGCAAGCTAGGGGTTTGGACCTTCGAGAAGGTGGCAAGAGGGTGGGCTAGTAAGCTGGAAGGTGACGGTGGCAATGGGAAAGGAGGCGACGGGATGGGGAAAGCGGCGAGCTGCAAGAATAGCAGTGGGAGGTCCTGTTCAAGGTGGAAACAACAAGAAAAATAGGGAAAGGGATGTGGGAACATGCAGGCAAGATTGGAGGAAAGGTGTAGGAAGGATAAACACCACCTGGAGACCAAGATACACCCAGAGCACTACTTGGAACCCTAAGATACAACTCTTAAAGGTAAAAGAGACACCAACAGTTGTCCTGAAACCACTCACAACAACATTAAACCCTAAACACCAACAAAAACAAATATATAGTCCTAAATAACTTGGAGTGGACCACACTCCAATTGGGCGGCAATCTGAAACCTAGAGAGTCGGTCGACCCTCATTTCCGTTAGACCGGATTGGTCCAATCATCCCATACGCCCCGCGTCCTAGACGTCCCCGCCCCACATCATGTTGATATATGTGGTCAGCCAGGAACTATGTGAAGAATTGCATGAAGAACAATGAAAGGGTTGTCGTCTAGGCGGTTGCGACAAGGAAGAATGTGTGGTTGTAAAGCGAGAGGTATGTAGAGAAGTTGGAAACGATAAATATCTCCTGGTGAATGAGATACAGGTGGAGCACCAATCGACTCTTGAAAAATAATTACCACCTCGAAAAGAGGTACAGCTGGAGCATCAATTGCCCTTAGATACATTCATAGAAGAGAAAATAGAGAATGTTAGTGGCTATCCCGATAGAAACTCAATCCAAAATTAAAAACCTAAAGCACTAAAAGGAGATATATAAGCCTAGGGTAAATAGGAGTGGACCCCTCTCCAAATAGAGGGAAGTCTTTACTTGGAAGGGTCGGTCGGTCCTCGTGCTTGGACCGAACGGTCCAAACATAGCAATCGCTGCACTCCATGCAAAGATGCGATCCTGCTTCCGCTTCTTAAGCATGAGACGCACTGCGTCAGTCTCACGAGATTTGGGGATCTTCAATCTCATCTGTTGAGGCTTCTGCCACTTCATAATAGTCAGACTGATCCTGTTGAGGGTAGCAAAAATATTGCAAGCTACCAGTAAGTTAATCTTGTATGCATTGTCATTCTGAAACATATCCTAATAGAATAAATATTCATTCACTTTTGGCACAACTTGTGCTGGATTTGCATAATGACATTGATTCTCACAAGCCAAGACCCGAGCAAGTAAATATGTAATCTGCTTTTCTCACTCATCGTACTCGGCTAGGTGTATCTGCTAAACAATTTTTTTACGAGGAATTGACTGGAATGACATGTATGGTAGGTCGGGTCACACTGCAGTATAACCACTCATGAGAGGTCTCTTCTTCTCTGAAAGGACCTGAATCCCACTGTATGATGTTCCTTCTTGTAAAGCTTCTAAGGCGATTTCCAACACTGATGGTAAATTAGTTCAAGCAAAGGTGGCATTAATTTTTTATCAAGTGGTTTTAATTTATCAATCCATTGAATTATAGGCCGATAGAGAAGCAAAGTGCTAAGGGAAGTAAAGTGAAGGAATAAGCATTTTCAAAGGTCTTCTAAATCAATATGAGTAATTATTTTCTTATATGTATTAAATTTAAAGTTTAATTAATAAAGAAATTATTTAATGCTTTAGACAATTATGTTTGTATGCATGTTGTAGTTTAAAAATAAAAGGAAATGAAAGGGGAAAAATGAAAAAAAGAATGTTTAATGTCTTTAAAAAGATGTAATTTAAATGAAATGAAATAAAAGTTAAATATTTAAGCCATACATGATTATCCTCAGATGATACTGACAGAGATGCAATGTACTTGTGCACGTTAAATGAAATAATAAAAGTGCATCTTCAGATACAATTTGATGGTACATTTAGGTACATTTTTAAGGGTGTCTTCGGACAAATTTTGAAGATATTCTTTTTGATTTTTTCAAGTACGACGATAATCATGTGATAACTATTAAAGATGTTAACTTGGGAAATACTTAAAGTGAAACCAGAATGAAAAGTTCTAAAATTTTAATGAAATGAATTGCATTTTCTTTTGATCATTCATGCATAACATATTATAAGAATTTAATGCATATTAGATCATAATTATTCACTAAGCTGTACTTACAATTATAAATAATGTTTTCTTTCAGGAGAAGAAAAATTTTAGGTGTTATGTATAGTAGGAAAGACTTAAGTTACAGAAGGAGGACCACTGCTACTGATTGATATTAGTTTATGACATGACTTTCATTTCTTTTATTATTTGCTTCTTTATAGAGACACTTTATATGTTGGTCTTAGATGTTTTCCAATTATGATGTTGTTTCTGGATGGTTAAATTTTTTTTTTCACTTAGTGGATTAGTGGCTCTTTTATATATATTGAATTTTTTTAAAGTTTTTGAAAAAAATAAAATGAAACGTTAATACAATCTAATCACAGTTCCCGCCTTAGTTAATTCTTTGCATTGGTTCGGTCTTGATAGTCAGCCATCCAAATTGTTTGAACATCTGTCTGTGAGTGCACTGCTAAACTGATTTTAATACCCAAAGGACTCCATATAGTCTTTTAGAGGCGAGGCAAAATAATTTCATCTCTGACATCTTGGACTTCCCTCAGTAGGGGTAACGCAGGAGGTAGGCGATGTATTTTAAAATTTTGAAATTTTATTGTCTGAGAATGCCCTCTAGTATCTACCCCTCAAACTTATGACATTTTTGGCCTTCCAATGCCAGTTTTTTCGATGCTTCTCTCACGCCTACAAAATGATTGTTCGAGGAACCACAATCTCATACCCTGCATAAATGTCTATTACCTCGGACTCACTCCCTTCTAGAACAATTATTGTTAATTCAGTTGGAGTCGCTCTCATGTGGTTAGATGGAATCACTGATGTCTCTTTCTCGTCGGTTGAAAGTTGAGAATCCTAGGATAGGACTAGAAATTCTAGGATAGTACTAGGGTAATGATAGCTTTAATACCAATTGATATCGGAGTCAACCCAAACATTAGTAATCAAATAAATATTATTACTGGAAAAGCTAATGGGTTATTACAACCGACACCCAAAAATAGAAAGTAGCAACAAACACGACACAAATTACGATTAGTGTGTACTGATTGTGATGATGGTTTTCATTGGGTGTTCTGAAAAGTGACACGAGGCGGGGAGGTGTTGCGTGTTTAGAAAAGTGACGCAAGGTGGGAAGGTGGGTTGGGCAGCGGAGAAACAACCATCCGAAGTGGTCTTGGATGGCTAGAACAACGACTAGGTTGTGGGGGGTTGGTGGTTAGGACAGAGGATATGTCGCAGAGAGGCAGTGCAGCAGGGCTGGAACAACAACAAAACAGCCAGGAACGACTGTTCATGGTCGCGACAGCCAGCAGAAATGACAACGACGACGGAAGGGAATGCATGGGACTGTGGGAGCTAAAAGGAGAGCTATCACAGAGCTATAATAGCGAGAATGATGGATGGTCAGTGAGGAACTGCAGGAAGAATAACAAAAGAACTGTTGTAAGGGCGGCTAAAGCAAGGAGGAATGTGTGGTAACGATACAGGACAGATGCAGATAAGTCGGGAAGGAAAAATATATCCTCGGGAATGGATATAATAGAGCACAACTCAATCCTTGGAATACAATCACCGCCTCGAAATGGGATACTGACAGAGCATTAGTCACCCTTGAATACAACCCTAGAAGGGAAAATAGAGAATGCTAGCGGCTATCCTGATAGAAACACAATCCAAATTTTGAAACCTAAAACATGAAAAGAAAATATATAAGCTCGGGGTAAATAGGAGTGGACACACTCCAAATAGGAGGGAAGTATCTACTTGGAAGGATTGGTCAGTCCTTCCCGTGCTTAGATCGAATAGTCCAAGCATGTCAATTGACGCTTCCCGTGCAGAGATGAGATTTTGCTTTTGCTTCGTAAGCGGGAGACGTCCTGCGTTAATGAGATTTTGAGGGGTTTTCTACTAAGGCTACATTTTTTTTTTTTTTTTTTTTTTTT
>JXCR01122030.1:183142-202914 GCA_002079205.1 Phalaenopsis hybrid cultivar
TTTTTTTTTTTTTTTTTTTTTTTGACAAAAACTGTGTTTTAACTGCATTTCCAAAAAACTGCAACTGAAAGTTGTATTTTATGACTGGACCTAATTTTATATTATTTGAAATAGAATTAAGAGTGATTTTATTTGAGTAACTATTTACTTGTTTGTTATAGACTGATTTGGTGCTTTTGGATTTTGATTTCTGCAATAGAGACTTCTTATCAGAGTGTTGTATCCTTAGACCGTTTTCAAATGATTGTCCATAGCCTGATTGGATTGAGGCGGTGTTCTCTCCTGGACATCATAAGACTGTATGCCGCCCCCTTGCTACCATGCTGCTGTCCAGTCGATGTCCAGTTGCCATTTGCGCTAGATTTTCAGTCGCTATGACCCTATTTTTTCTCTCTTATCTATAGTACTAATATCCTAACCATCCCTTGGGGGGGTAGGTGATTGTGGGAAGTGGAGGGTGACAATGACAAGCAACAACAATTGCAAGAGGACGGTGATCGAAGATTGTGGCGGTATTTTGTGATGACAATTGACAATAATGGTAGTAGGAGGTAGCAACGACTGATGGCGGTTGTAAGCAGGGAATGCAAGTTTGTGAGCTGTGTTTTTCATGCATTTAAAATTTGCTCAATTTGTGTATAAGATCAATTGTTGTTCAAATCAAATAATGTAGCTCTATTATTGCAAGGGATTATTTTAACCAGGTCATGACTTTACTAAAAGAAAGACGTCTTTCATGCATTTTCATTTGTAAACACTCTACAAAAAGAGCGCTGTTAGTGAGAGAACAAAGTGGTAGTCTCTTCGATACAACTCGAGCATTTTGGTTTCGAAATAATCTGCTTTAATGTTATTGGGAGAAGCAGTTCTGACAACTACATACTTTATATGTAGGTTACCTTCTAAAGTCCTAAATTGAAACAGTTCTATGGAAATGATGTCTAAATTTTATCTTAACCTGAGAACTTCAAATCATCTGACCCCTATGATTTTTTATATATCTTTTGTTCACATTCATGATCCAAAAAAGGGGGAAATTGTTCCATTGGCTATCAGTTGTGTTTTTGTTTATATAAGTACTACCATCTACCTTCCAAGAGATTTTATATCAAAGTTAACGTCAACTTTCATGAAACAATCCAGTTTTTCTACTTTTTTATCTTCAATTAGAGAATCCAATCATGGTAAAAAATTAAGGGTCTCTCTCATTGATCTTCCCTCATCTTCAAAATCCATGTCTCTTAGGTTTGAGTGTCATGCTTTTGTGTCTCATCCTATACTTGTCCTCTTATAGAACATCATGAACATATCTCAATGGCTTCTTCTACGAAACATCATGTGCATGTCTGCACATCTTATGTCTCTTGTTGGAAGCTTTATTTGGTTCTTCATTTTACAAAAAAGCTTATATTCCTAGACTTGCATCAATTTGAAGATCAGATCAAAGTCTCGAAATGAGGTAATAGTTTTTAATTCTACTTTGCAAACAAAATCACGTAGTAATTTGGGTTGCAATTTTAATCATAATATCCCAACTGTCATCAGGGATGGACCAAAGGATGTATCGGGCAACCTTGAATTCATTTTCTAATCATGTGTCATTTAAAAGTTTTTCCATATCTTATTGGAGTTTTTTTGTAATCCTAAGCAACGTTATCTTTCCTGTCAGGTTTTTCGAGATTTTATCTGATGAAAATTGGAAATAAGCTATGAATGCAGAGGCGGAAGTCTTAGAAAAGAACAAAACATGGGAGCTGTGAGTTTGTCTATAGGAAAAGAATTACTGGGATGAAAATGGCTTCACACTTTGAAGTATTGACAAGATGAGTCACTAGAGAGGTGCAAGGCGAATTGGTAGCTAAAGGATGCACTCAAACTTTTGACATAGATTATCAATAGATATTTGCTTCAACTGCCAAGATGAATACTGTGGGAGTTCTTATATCTTTTACAGGTAATTATGGCAAGGAATGCAACAATCTCATGACAAAAATGCATGTCTACGTGGAGAGAACTTAAAGAAGCGATTTATATGAATGTTTAAGTAGATTTAGAAGAAATCTGGTTGCATGTTGGATAAGATCTTGTATAGTTTAAAGCAATCTCCAAAGGTATATTTTTAGAAGGTTTGCAAATTTTATGCTAGTCATGGCATACACAAAAGGTCAGTGCGGTCATGCATTGCTCATCAAGCACTCAGACTATGATGGTCTCATTTCTTCTGGCATATGTTGATGTTATAATTATAATTGTGCATGATTGAGAGAAAAAAAAGGTTTTTAGCATGTTTGGGTAAGTAATTCAAGATTAAAGATATGGGAAGGTTGAAAAACTTCGCTCACTCTAGTAAAGGAATCTCTCTCATAGAAAGATGCGCACACAAGACTGAATATAACTTATGACGCCAGTATTATTAGCTAGTTTATGCTTAATTCAATAGAAATAAACATGTAGGCTCTAAATCAAGTATTGTAGTACCTGAAAGGAACCCCAGGGAAGAGAATTTTGATCAAACCAAGTACAATTTTAGTGCTTGAGGCCCATAGAGATGTTGATTATGTTGAGTCCATAATGAATAGAAGATCGATTTTATTTTCAATTATTGCATATTTCTTGTTGGGAATCTCATAAAATTGACAAGCCAAATGTGTTGACAATATCGAGTGATGAAGTAAATTTTGAGCAACGGTTGAGAGTATTTGTGAATTGTGATTGAATTTTTTGGATTTTGAGTATCAATAGGATGGCTTGATTCCTCTTTGTTGCTATTATAAACCTTCAGTTGTGACGTCCCGTTCAGTTTGAGGGAGACGAAACGAAGAACTGAAGAAGAGGAGGCGAACCGAGGAGTGGAAATGAACAAAAGTAGCAGTGAGGAGTTGGGCAGTTAAAGGAGGGAGAGGAATCGAACAGTCGGAAACTCAAAGGTCATTTGCGTTCTATAAATCGATATGTAGGAGGAAGACAAGGCAAGTCCAAAAGAGAAAAAGGGAGGAGAATAGAAGAGAAAGGAGGAGAAGGGGAGAGGAAGGGTGCGACTCACCTGCATGGAGGCTAGAACGTAGCAGAGGAGACGATATCGGTGATGAGCAAAGGAGGCGTGTCGGTAACGAGCCGCAATTGAAGGAGTTCTCATGCGAGGAGCCAATGCGAAGGAGAAGCATGAGGAAGGAGGGAGTGGAATCTGAAGAAGGAGGCGTCGAGCGGCTAGCGTGCGAAGCTTATGCGAAGGAGGAAGCCGAGCATCACACACACGCAGAGGAGAAGCTCGCCCGTGCAATCTTCAGTAAGAAAATTTAATAATATATATTAGGGTTTATGAAAATTATATTCACACACACATTGTAATAGACGATTTATTAAAGTAGGACTCCATGTTTAGAATTTCATATTTGAGAGGAAAGAGAGAGGTAAATAAAGAGCATGATCTTCAGGAGGAAGATTGGCCCGTGCAATCTTCAGTAAGAAAATTTTGCTTTATGTTATAAATTTAATTAATGAATGTAATTAGGATTTCATAAAAATAAAATAATGAAATTTAATACTTAAATAATGAAAAATTAATAGTTTATTAAAATATTAAATTTTATATCATGTTCCAATTTTAGAAGAGTCGACGTCAAGACAAATTCATTGAAGTGGGTACTCATATTATTTTGCTATAGTAATATTTTGTTTCTTCTCGACCAAATGCATTTACTGTTATTATTATAGTGTCGCATATACATAATTTATGGTTTTATTGAATTTTGTTCATATTGTAAGAATGATTTTTGTGCTCAGCTTTGCTTAAATTATCATTGAATCTTATATGAGAATATTAATTGTTATGCAAATGAGAATGAAATATTTATTATTAAAAAATTAATATTTTTATAGTATGCTTATTTATTTTAAAAAAAAATTATTATTTTTATAGTATATTTGTATGTGCATTCTCGTCTATGATGAAGCCACCATTTTATAGTACCAGTGGGGGAATGTTAAGGTACTCGTGCACGTATATGGAAAAGAATATTGATATTAAAGTAACTTCAATGGTACAATTTTTAGACGGTGCTCCTGTGGCCGTTGTACTGATATAGAATAATATTGGTATGCTATTGATATAAGATTCATTGAATAGCATTTCAAATTTTAATATTGATTTATTAAAAGTTTAATAGACATGTATTTTGCTTCTTTTTTTTTTTCTTATATTATTGAATTTTAAGAATATAAGTATTCACTTTCTTTGATTTGCTCACCGTCTTTTAAACTAATTTTTCAGGTATAATTTATGATTTAAAAGATGAGCGAAGAAATAAAAAATGTTTATAGAAGACACAGACAACCTAACAAGGTAAATTTAAAAATACAGTTTTAATTTAATTTGAATTAGTGACTATTTCATTTGTTAAATGGTAAATGAATATAGAAAGTTCAATCCCACCGTCCGATCGTCTGTTTTCCTCTTTGGTTAATTCTAAATCTGGGGCCGAGTCGTGACATTAGTAAACATAACTTATATTCAATGCAATATGATTGAACAAATCATATAGAAGTTGGTTGACATTTCATTAAAGAAAAGCGAGATAGTAGCTTGATTTGTACACAATGTTTTTCTATTGATCGACAACTTGTAGGCGCACTTACAAAAGAATGAAACAGTGGAGTGTTTCAAAGAATTGTGTCCAAGTTGGGAATAGAAACTATTTACTCAATAGCATGCTTTAAAGGGCTCAGCAACCTTATTTGGATTGTCCATGATTCCGTTGTGGGTGCTTACAGTACATTAGGACTGTTTTTTGTTTTTGAATGTACTCATTAGGTCTGTAATATTATATATATTCTTCTTGTTTGGTTGTAGACTAGTTTTCTTTTATTTTCTTATGAGAATCAATATATATATATTGAGTCAATAAGCAACAAATATTTTTTTTTCCCATCAATTATTTTGGGTCATCAACGTGACTTTAACTTGCTGTTGCATTCCTGTGCTGTGATTTGAATATTATGATATTTTAACAATGCTCTGTCATTTTCTTTGTTGTAAGTTATTTTCTTTCTATTTATTCTCTTAAGTATTCCTCATTATATTTGGTTTTTTGTGCAGAGAAACTATCGCTACTTTTTCTTTTTCATATCATCGTCGGCTTTTCTTTGTATTTATGTGTTTGCAATGTGTGCATTGTACATTAAGTTTCTTATGGATGAGGATTACCCCACGGTATGGATGGCAATTAAAGAATCCCCCGCGTCTGTGATTCTCATGATATACTGCTTTATCTCTTTGTGGTTTGTTGGTGGACTTACTGGATTTCATTCTTATCTCATCAGCACTAACCAGGTCAGTTTTTTTTGTCTTCTGATCCAGATGTCTCATTGATTTTCATTTCATATTTGCTTCTGTTTCTGACTGATCTTAAAATATATGTTTTTTTTTCCCTTAAATTTAACTGAAATTGCATTGATAATTTGGTCTGGTTCATTGTAAGCTTATATCTGTTTTAGAACTGATTAAGACAATTATTGATGCGGGACACTTAATTCCATGGAATTGCTGCTCCTAGATTGCAGAAACCGCAGATATGGGACTCTCGTGTCCTGGGTCTGACTGTGCTGAACAGGAACTTCCATTTTTCGGCTGCTTTCGTTTTTTTTCTTTATTGTTTTCTTTCATTTTTATTTTTTTTCTGATTTAGGATATTCCTTATTAGGGAGTTTTATATATTTGCTGTTTTGGTTGTCTGGGACACTGTTTTCTGATTTTTATGAATTGAGAAAAGTTTTCTTTGACTTTTACTCTTCAGAGTGCTGTAGCCTATTCCTTTAGAAAGTTGTGTCTGTAGCTTGCCCAGGAACAGACGGTGGATCTCTATCGACGTTCTTAACCCGCCGATCCGCCGTTTGCTTGCTGTTCTCTTAGGCTGGACAGCTGTTGAATGCGCTCTAACTGCTGCTTCCAGCATAAATTCGCAACTTCACTGCTCCGGTTTGCTGTTCAGCGGCCTGGGTTCGCTGTCCAACCGTCCGAACCTCGCCGAACTATTGTTGGGTTGCTGTTTTCAGCTGGGACAGCTGCTGGCAACTTCGAACCTGCTNTCCGCTGGACAGCTGTTGAATGCGCTCTAACTTCTGCTTCCAGCATAAATTCACAACTTCACCGCTCCGGTTTGCTGTTCGGCGGCCCGGGTTCGCCATCCAACCATCCGAACCTCGCCGAACTATTGTTGGGTTGCTGTTTTCAGCTGGGACAGCTGCTGGCAACTTCGAACCTGCTGTCCCTCAGGAGATTTCAGCCACCGACAACACCTACTGTCACTTCCTAGCTATTCCACAACCTACTCTCAGCAAACCTAGCTTTCTGAACACTTTCTAGGAGCCCTATATCGGTATCATTTAATATCTGAGCTTGGCAAGTCCTAGATCTTTAGAGCTTCGTCTTTCTTTCCTCAAATCACAATTCCAAATTACCTAACCTATCACCCACACCAAAAAATATTTTCCCCAAATCATTCCTATAACAATTCGTAGCCCTAACCTTAAATTTTCAAAATCTATTTTTCTTACCTCCACACACATAATTTCACCGACAATTATCCAAAAAAACCTAAACACCCAACCAACTTTGAATTGCAATCTTAGATCCGCGAACACAATGATGCACAGGAGAAATCCACAAAGATGTGTCCAAGAACTTACTATACAAGATATGCAACGAAAAATCTTCCAAATGCAACAGAGATTTGTCATCTTTGAGAGGAGACAATCTAGTGAGGTCACTCGCAGCTACAACCTTGACTCATTAGATCAAGAAGAGGAAGTGAATCCATTCCACTAGGTAGTTTCTAGTGACAAAGATCCAATGCCCCAAAGTTTTGGCAATAAATATCAGAAGAGAAGCCATGAATATTAGAGTTAAGGTGGATTTATTGGGCTTTGATGATCGCATTGATCCAAATGAGTTTATCAAATTGCTTTAGATAGTGGAGTGAATGTTTTAGTATAAGGATATTCCTCTGGACTCGGGAGAGTTAAATTGACAGTCATCAAGTTTAGAAAATATGTTTTATTGTGGAGGGAGAACCTGGAGTATATCCGACATTGAGAAAAAAAGAGTAAGATCAATACATCTTCTAAGTTGAAAAGGGAGATGCGGCGCAAATACCTTTCCTCACATTAATGACAGGATATGTTCGTAAAGCATGACAACTTTACGAACAGAGTTTAGCCTCAGGATTAGGGAGCGGAAGTACACCCAATGAAGCACTTAAGCCTACACCACCCAAGGAGAAGTCCATCCATAGTGCTCCCAAATTTGTCCCAGCCATATAGTGTTTCAAGTGCCATGAGTTTGGGCGCATTACATTGATTTGCTCAACCAAGAGAATAATATTTTTCACTAAGCATGGAGCAATAGAGGAAGCAAAGGATGAAGACCCAGAGGAGGAGATTATGAGGAGAATCAACTTGTAACCAACAAGGGAGAGATGCTGGTGATTCAAGCTAAAGCCCATGAGAGACTCCCACTGGAAAGTCGTGAGTCTAAGATAATGACTTTCATGTTTAGTTTTAAAGATGTGGTTCCACGAACTACTTTTTTGCAGGTGATAAATAGAGCATCAATAGGATTGACCTTGGGTGTCCAAATGGTCCATAATTTTGAGGGGCCAACACCAGACATATGGCAGTCTAGATGAGAGAATTTCAAGATTTTCAAGTATACGGTCTTTCTCCTAAGTTGTCACAGTTGAGAGAGGTCCAATACGTCAAAGATGTGAAGGCCTTGAGTTATTCCTGGAAGGCTAAGCTTGGTGATAAGTTTTAAGTCAGTTCAACAGTTCACCTACGGACAAATGATCAAACAAAAGTGGCGGACCGCCATTTAAAGTGATTTTTGTATGTTAAGAAATCATTTTGACCGCCATTCCCTTTTGGAAAGATGCCTCCCATTATCAGTATGGTTTGGAACCAAAACTTGTCTGCACAATGTTTTTGTTGGAAAGGTGGGTAAGGTACTATTAGGTTTGAACTTAAGACAAAAACTTATAGTGAATAAAAATATTTGTATCCAAAGTAATTCTTATGCATTGAAGTGGATAAAGTAATTTTCTTCATCTTTCATTTCCTTTGTAAATCTGATGCTAGAAGCCCTTCATACTACCTGAGGCCAAATTTTCTAAAAAATTATTATAACATTAAAGAGATACACCCAATGTGGTATTCTCTCTCTTATTTGCTTAAGCATCCTGAGATGTGGATCCTCATTTTTAAGAAGTTACATGTCATTCAGTAGAAGATTATCAAGGCTTATGCTACTCGACCAGCCCATTAATAAGAGATTTATGTTTGTAAGTATCCTAGTATTTGAAAATGTGGAAGGTAATTTGTGGAGTTCGTTTTGTGTAACAGGGCGGAACCAACCTCTTTTTTTATGTTAGGCAAACTAATTGCATATATAAAGTAATATTAAAAAAAAAAAACCTCTAAGTAGGAATCAAGTCATAACACTTGATTAATATTAGATTTTGGTTTGTATAATTAAAAAAGAGGTGTTTGTTTGTTTCTGAAGTCTAGAATAAGTCCAGATTTAATGTTGATTATAAATGGAAAATATGACACTAAATAGGACGCAATGGAGAAAAAGGATTCATGTAGCCGACCCCATGTAGTGGGATTAAGGCTTTGTTGTTTTTGTTGTAGTATAAATGGAAAAAAGCTAAGTAAATTATTTTTAATATTAGATTTTGGAATGATGTGTCTTACACTTTAAATGTTACAGACCCAATTGTGAAAATGTTAAAATTAGTAGACAGTGATAAACGGCCGGTAGTGGGTTATATTTATGATGTAATTGACAAAATTAAAAATGCAATCAGTGGTCAATTTGGAGGAGATGAAAAGTACAAGCAAATCTTTTGTATCATTGATGATAGATGGAGGTGTCAACTTTGACAACCATTGCGTTAAGCTATATATTATCTTAAAATAACTTTTTATAAGAATAAGTCTAAGATTCAATCAGATGTGCAATTGATGGAAGTTATATATATAGCTATCAGTAGGTTAGTGAAACATTTTAAAAGAAAGAATGATTATAGATCAAAATTTTTTTATTTATAATCATATTAGTGGTATTTTTGCAATTGAGTACGTCATATGCAATAGAGATAATAAAGCTTGAGGAATGGTTAATTAAAGTTTCGACTTAAATTTTGTGCCTTTAATTGATTAAAATTTTTCTTCGGCATGACATTATAATTATAAGATAACAGCATGGTGGGAGATGTATCAGTTCGAACTTTGCAAACTTAAGATTTTAGGATTGATTTGTATTACTGCTGGTTGTGAGAGAAAATAGAGTGTTTTCGAGCAGGGTAATAATTTATAAATTTAAAGCATGCTAAATAATATAATTTTGCCTTTATTTTGATTTTTCTTTTTTTGCATATTCATATATAAAAAAATTGGCTAGATCAAAAACACTCAAATGATTTAGTTTTCATCTATTAAAATTAAAGTTTAAATAGATGATTAAATTTGAGAAATATTATTATCCAATAAGTTTAGATTCAATTGATGAAAGTTGTGAATGGTTTAATGTAGAGATGGTTGATGCTAGTGAACAATGATTTGGTGATGGAATCTTACTTGGAGACAAATTCAAGAGATTTTAGAAGAAGTTGATCAAACCTGGTATGTAAGATTTAGTAGGGTAAAAAAAAAAGATCTATCCGCCATGATGATGTGTTCATTTCGATCAGTTTGCTTCTTTTATGCCAGAAAAAGAAAATAAAATTTATTCATAAGAAATGAAGAAGAAGAAGACAAAAAAAATTTAAAGGTGAAGAAAATTACCTGAATGAGAAAATGATTATGTGAATGAGAGAGATGATGATGAATACTTAATTATTGTAGCTTGTTCTATAAATTTTGAGACTTGATTACTTTATTTATGTTTTGGATTATATGATTTTTTTTTTTTTTGGCAATTTTTAAGTTTTTATTTTTTACAACAAACTTTTAGGAAATTATTTGAAATTTTAATTTTACCCACAATATATGCCTTTAAATTAGATATGTGCACTTCATTTTTTTTCTATTTTATATCAACTTTTAAGCCGCATAATAAATACTCTGTTTTATATTGTTCATGAACTTATTTTTACATTAATAATTTTATATAATCTATTAGTGCTTTTAATGAAAAAATATCAGTGCGCTCTGTGCTTTGCACTTTAAAGCAAAAATAAAAGTTTGTGCTTTATATTACGCTTTGCATTTTGATAACACTGTAGTGGCTTTAAAATAACACATATACTGCTAAGGTAAAACTACATAAATGCCCTTTGCAAGAGCTCAAGCAAAATAAAACATAACACAACCAATATGAGAAAATCGGGGAAATGAAATGAAATTAAATTATAAGCTTAAAACCGCTAGCTGAATAGATGTGTATAGCAGAATTGTCAAAAGTGCTAGTTTCTAATTAGGCCATAGTTGTTTTCCATCATCTAAAGCAATAAACGTACACCTAGGTGATTGCTTGAGCAATGCGAGGTGGTTAAAAAATGTCAAATTATTTGTAAACTAATTTTATATTGAGGCTTTTCTCGTAAGTGTATAAACTAATAATTGTCACTTTAAACCAAGCATGAAATAAATTCTTTGTATCCCACATTCAAATTTTTTTATGAGTAGCTCATTTTAAGCCGGGCTAGTAATCTCCTTAAAGTTTGTATTATTTATTAGCTTTTGGTAATCTAATCTTCGTTGCCATCTTTTTCATCTTCGTCAACATTCATGCTCTCTTTTTAAAGCTTTATAACTCTCCATTCCTCCCTCTACCGCCTCTCCTTTAGTGCTCTAGAACCTGAAGCTCTTTTATATATTTTTAGCCTATTATTTCCTAAACTCTTCACTATTTTTCTTAATTTTATAATCTTTTCACTTCACGTCATGCCAAATTATCATGATAAAAAACTTAGTCCAACATTGTTATATAGTTTTTGGATGAAGTGAAAAATGTAAAGTTCCAGGAAGAGTTTTGCAAAGTGATGCGGCTAATTCGTTCTTAAAGTCTTCCAACCATAACGAGTTTCCCTGATATGGGCAAAACAGTTAACAAGTGGCACTGTACTTGTGCTGCAATTTCAGGTCAACAAGATCTATAAATAATTCATTCCTTTAATTATTTATAGAAGTAATTTTTTTTATGACTGAGTTTTTGAAATGTTTAGAGGCAAGCAAGGATATACATTTAAGGAGTACCAACTTTTTGAAGTCGAGAAATTACTAAAATGTGATGTGCTTGATACCTTGTAAAGTAACTATTTCCATACTCTAATCATATTTCTCATACTTTTATTTGAAAACTCTGGGCTAAAAAAGAATAGATTTGATAAAAATATTGAAGCAATTCATTCAAATATAATTCAAGCAGGACCATATACAAAGCTTCATGTGACATGAGTTTGGAATGTAATGAGGTTAAAAATGACAGGCAGGAGAAATGTCTTCCCAGGTAGTGAAAATACGTCTAAATAAATGCTCATTTCTAGGAGAACTTTGTATGGCAAAATAAATGTGTTAACTCCACAAAGCATGGCAAACAAAATATCAAGGGAACTTGCGGACTCATGATCTTTCTATTGATTAAGGGGTTGTTTGGTTGAGTGAATTTGTGGTTCACTGAAATTCTTTTGTTTGGATTTGAGAAAATTATGTATTTGATATGAAGAATTATAAATACAATATAAAGTGTGAATGAATTTGAAGTTTAGAACAAAGTTCATTTTAGCTAAATTTAGAATTCGACCGAATTTAAATTACACCATTCATGTAAAATTCTATAGGCAAGCCGCCGCCCCTTGCTCATTGGCCCTGCCCGCTGCCGCAACCCCCCACCCCCGCAGGTTCCTGTAAAAAAAATAAATAAATAAATAAATTATTTTCAATCTATTCAAACCAAACAAAAAATAAAATAAAATCTTATGCTTATTTTACAGTGAATCAAACAACTCGAAAGTATTTCAAATACATGGTAATTATAGTACTCTACAAACTTTTTGCATTGCATTTCATTTTTAACATACCAAACAACTTTTAAGTAGGATCATATTCTTCCAATGATTTATTTTTTTAGATAAATAATGCTAAAAGTATTTAAAGGGAGCATTTATAAAGATTTTAAAGTAGGTGACCGGTGTCAAATCAGGTTTAAAAGGGCAAGATTAGGTTGGACCGGATCATGATAGGTGTGAACTGAACCCAACTCGTTTATTAAACAGGTTAAAAACTTTAATCGGAACCCGATGAGCCTGCAACCCGCCTAACTCAACACAACCCAAGTGACATGTTTGGTTTCAAGCCAAAATTGAGTCAAATTTAGGTCAAAGTCAGGTCATTATATAATTTTCGTGTAAAAAAAGAGCAATTTTACATTTGCTATTTGACTCAAACCCAACCCAAAATATTAAATGATTCAAAATTTTAGACTTGAACCTAACCCGAAGATACATCAACTCGTACCCGGATTCTTTCAAGTCAATTTCTTGTAGGGTTGTCGTTTCAGGTCAATTATTGTCACCTCTAATGTGGAGTTTGATTTCGTGCTCATACTGAGAAGGAAAGCTTCTGTGAATGAAGTTCCTGTTTAATCTTCATTCATTTTTTATTCCTTGTTTTTCAAACCTGTTGATTCGTGGAAGTTTCATCCTGTTCTCTAAATTCTTTCTTTATTGATCTTGTTCTGAAGTCCTTATGGTATTCAAATAGAATTTTAATGATGTTGGTAATTTTCTCCCCGTTAACTATGAAGTAAACCATATTTCCTGAAGAATGTCTACAAAAAAAAAGGTAAGTAGTCTTTGAAACTAGAATATTTTGATAGTAAACATCATAAACATATTAATTTTTTGGGACCCTACATGTCAGGATCACACCGGCCAGTAGCTAATGGATTTATATTTGAATGTATAATCCAATAATTTATATTTGTGGGTCTTGTTTGAAATAACATGAACAAAGCATTAAACTATAGGCAAAACAAAGGGGAAATTTACATACATACCACATGTTTCTTATGTATTTACATATCTAACGCCTAAAGTTTGTTATTTATATTTTAAGTATCCATAAGTACTAACTTACCTCCAAGAGTTGGCTTTAATGATGAAAACCGAAGGACATAAAAAGAATGAGATAGGAAATTTCCATTGGGTAATTTTTATAATGGTATAGTTTATGGCTTACTTTGCATTTATACCCACCTTTTGAATGCTTGATGGATGCTTTATTTTCTGACTTCAGCTCTCCAGAATGAGTTCAGGACAGTTCCTAGTATAACTAAATAGGGGTATACATACATACCACTGAATTCTGATGTTTTTACATCTAACACCTACATTCTTTTTGCATTTATGCCACCCAAATCTTTCGTTTCACATCCAAGATACCACCATGTTAACTTTTAAAAATACAACTTTTCATGCATACGTAAGGTGGCGTGCATGTAACGGTAGGTGTTAGATATGTGAGTACATATGAATTGAGTGGTATGTATGCAAATCTTCCAAAAAAATACCAAAATCTCAAATATATTGCTTGGTGCCTCAATTTCTTTTTCTTTCAGCGCCAATTTTTTTTTTTTTCATTTCCGGTTTCTTTTTATAGTGAGATTCGAACATATTCTTGTGCTCCAGACTACCTACGAGAATTTCAGATACAGAGCTGACAACAGGCTTAACATCTATGACCGAGGTTGCCTGAACAACTTCCGTGGGGTATTCTGCACCAAGATCAAGCCCTCGAGGAATGATTTCCTTGCCATTGTGCCGAACGAACCCTCACGGCCGCCACCCACGCTTCATCCTCAGGATCTAGAAGACGACTCAGGAAGTTTCCCTCGCTACAAATTACAAGACGACCTTAGTATCAGTGCAGACCTGTTGATGATCTCCCAGCGGCACAACATTGATGATTTCGATCTGGAGATGGGTGGGAAGAGCCCTTCAAGCATTCCCAATGTCGCCACCGAGTCGAAATTCGCCGCAGTTTTGGATTCACGGCTTCCCGAAGAGAAGCAAGCCAAGAATTTGAATCAGGGTAGGGGAATCGAAAGATTAGGGTTATCACCTGAAAGGAGCTCTTCTCAAAGTGAAAAAGGAGAGGGTTGTTGATGGAAGAAAGGAGAAAATGGAGAAGACGAACAGTATTATAGGTTGTAGAGGAAGGCTGGATTTCAAAGCCATTATTTATCACATATATGTTAGTGATGACTTTATTCTTTCTGTAACTTAATACAAACCAGTGTATCTTTTGAATTTTCTATGTAATATCTTCTCTCTTTTTTCTTTCAATTATGTAGTTTTAAGCCTTATTCAGTTTGAAAAAAGTTGCTGCACCATTGAAATTAACTTAATTTAATTTAATTTAATTTATAATTCGAGTCCTTTAAAATTATAGGTAACCTGTAGTATTTTTATGGGGATATTATGTGGCAAATGATCTTGGAAATGACTACGAAAGGAGTAGCCTCAGTCTCAGGGTGCGTTTGTTTCAACTGCGGCTGTAGAATGGCTGGTTTGAGAAACTGTTTTTCAAAATCTGTTGTTCAAAAGCTATTATTTCAGAAGCAGTTAGTCTATTTGAAAAACAGAATTCTGGAAGAGTTGTCTTTAGATATAATGACTGCAATGTCTTCAGTTTAGAAACACAGTTTGGTTTAAACTGTTTGGAAATCACATTTTTGAATGTGTTTCCTATTCAGTCAATTCAATGATAATTTTTAATGTTATTTAGGATACATAATGCCATAAGAGAAGTAAAGACATACATTAATCCAAATTTTCCCAACAAAATATTCATATAAATATAAGTTTAACATAAACTGCATTCCATCCAGATAAACGAGCTTGTCAACCAAAAACTCCTAAGGTAGCACATTCTATCATCAAATTACATCATCACCAAAACAAAAACAATATCAACAACAATAAAATCAAGTGCTACGATTACAAAATCAAATAAGAACAAGTTTATTCACAAGAAATTTTAGCTCTTTAAGATCATTATTAACTGTCATCAGATGTCGCTATTTCTTCATCATTTCGCTTAAGTGTTTCATATTTTGAAGCATTAACTCATTGAAAAAACTTGCAGTTTCTATTTGTGAGATTTCTATGACATCTATAAAATTTGCGGCTAATATTTTCGTTTTTTTGGTGTGGTGAACGCAACGCATAAGAGGTTGCTCACAATAGACTGCTCGGTGTTTGGTCCCTATCAACTTTGATGAGTTTGAGCTCATTTTAATTGTATAATCCTGTAAAATGTTGATTCACACATTCATTTTTGTAAGAAAGAACAAGTAAGCACTAACAAGCAACAAACTGAACTCATAAAATGTGATGCCAACACAATACTGGTTGAGCAAAACATCTACTTTTTGTAGGCCATCCTGGGCTCGACAAGATATAAAATCTAAGGGTTCAGAGTAAACTCATGGAGATGAATAATCTTTCATTAGAAGAAAGCAATAAACCCATAATGCAGGGGCTCTTGGTTGCCTGAAGCACTTAAGAAAGGCCATCCAAAAGAACCCCCTTCGAGTCAAATTACTCCTCACAACTCTTTTAAAACCAACCACCTGAATAAAGAGGCAGATGCCAAATCACAAAAGAGGCACAAACATTCAAAGTCATTTCAGTTTTTGACACATAAATGCATTAAGAACTTCAAAAGCCAATCCCTGTACAAAACATGTTATTTCCACCTGAATAGCAACTTTTTTTTTTAAATGCATAACACGTAACAAGATAACATAACAGGTACCAAGAACTTGCTATAACATGTATCAAGAAATTGCTTTGGTGTTAGATATGTAAATACATAATATTTGTGTGCTATGTATGTAAAGTTCCAGAAGGGCACACCTGCTCGATAAGTCCACGAGTAAACCATCGAATAACCTTCATAGCACAAAAAAATGGCAATGTAAAATGATAAAGAAGACATGTCACGGTTTGAAGACCACAAGAGCTTAGCCATGTATGCATTTCATGTATAAATAATGAATAAACCAGCAATATGGTTGTCTCGCAAGAAATGAATCATACAGAGCATAATTCAGGCTCCCATTCAAAAAAATATTCATAAATCTTTCACACATTGTTACAAATTTTCTTGGTAATGGCAGCACTAGTTACCTAAAAAGCTTTAGGTCATCTTGAGATGGCACATCATCACCGCTGGAAATAGAGATAAGAGAAAGGTTATATTGACACTGTCACAACATGCCAAACCGGGTTCCCATGCATGAGGACAAATAAAAGCTGTAGATGATTCCACATTCCCAGTTCAGAAAGCCCACCTAATAAAATCAAAGGCAGGCTAATTTGACTTGACAAACTGATGCTCAAAACAATGCCCCTGTTGAAAATGAGCTATTTCTATGGGTATAATTGGCTAAAAAAGTGACAACCAGCATAACAACAATTACCAGAAAATTATAAAATGGCTAAAGGCTCAAAATATCTGTAAAACTCACCAAACAAATTGGCTACAATTACCAGAAAATCATAAAAGAGTTTTGCAATGAGCCATTTCTTCCACGACAACAAATAAGAACATAGCAAAGGCTCGAAACAACCCTAAAAAAGCCACCTTTTATATAAATCCTATAATTTTACACTGGAAATCAAAGTAATCAGAGAGAATAATATCCATCCAAGTAAGAACCTACTATCCGTAAGAGGAAAAGAACAACTGACATAGCAACAGGAGCACACTCCACAACTTCATTTATCCACTTGTCCCCTGTAAATGTTGATGTCATACATGAAGTGCGAGAGATGTATGATTCATAGTACCGTAAGCACACATACAACTGCGGTAATAATTTTTTTGGCATCGAGCTCTACGTGCTCTATTATTGGGATTCACAGCTGTAAAATTTTTTAGCATTGTTACACAAAATATTTATTACAAGCAGTATTTGGGAAAACAAGATCGCAGGTATTAATGAAGCATCACAATACGTCAGCATAAAACAACAAATGTTCTGAAACCAGAAATAATAGTTCCATACATCACAAGCACTGACATCACAAGCATATGTTCTCCCAAGTAATCAATATCAGAAATAGTTGATACACAAATATATCAAGTCCGTTCCACTCAAAAGATAAAGGATAAAATTACTCAAAAATTATAATTTTCATAGAAGAATTGCTAGTAATGAACTCTCCTCTCTAGTGTTATGGACGTGAAACCATCCCTCTATTGGAAATTTTTAGTAATATTTTTCAAAACTTCTTTGTTGAAGTGTGTTGTTGGCTTATTTCCTATGCAATTTTAAACATATATCACAAAAAATCATTGTTGTTTTTCTTTCTCATGTAGCAGATGACACACCATCTCTTGTATTGCTCATTTGCTAATGTATCTAACGGACATATATATGATTTCAATTGTTATATGAAACTAATATAGCAATTTAAAGTTCCTTATATCAATCTCGCAATAAAACATGTAAGGAATCACATAAAAAATGAGGGGGCTTTTACATAGAAACCACACATATATATGATTTCAAATGGAAAAGGCATTAAATTTATTTACATATGACATCTTATATGAAATCGTCAGGTTCATCATGATAAGAGATGCTATATTTTTTTTTTTTATTAGAAGGTAAATAGTAACTTCACCACCACATTTCCTATTAATAGTATTGAAGAACAACGATCAAAACCTTCTTTGTTTAAATGTAATAAAATTTTTCAATTTCAGTGAAGTAAGGACATGATAAGAGATCTTGTAGAAGCAGGAGTCTTCATCTGCTTTTATATGAACAATATAAGTTTGATATTCCCAAGAAAATCTAACAACCCCATTTATAAGAAGTTTATGCACGATATGAAACTTAACAAAAAAATCTAACACCCCCATTATGTCAAATTTTGACCATGTACATTAGCCCCTTCAAACACCCCCATTTATAAGAAGTTCATGCACACAAATCAGTACTTCATAGAAAAACCTGATATAGAACTTTAGAAATAGAACTTTACAACAAATAAGAACTTCATATAAAAAATTTATAGTCTTCAATTCTTTAAATTTTAAAATGATTCAACAAACTCTAGAACTAAACATGAATGCTTAGCTTCTTTCAAATTCTTTGCCCCCCTCAAAAAATCAATATAGAACCTTAGAATAACTAAATAAAATCATGAAAACGAACTTTTGATGTATTTTTACCCCTCAACAGAGCAATTTCAATACTTTCAAAAACCAACATCCATGAATCCCCTAGCTTCATCAGGAGGCTAGAGAGGATGAAGAAAATTACCAAAAATATCAGTCGAAACATTAACTAAAATCAAAACCAAAACCAAAACAAGGAAAAGTAGCACCTAAACAAATTCCAACCTTAGCAAACTTTCCCTCAAAAAATAATCTTTCGTTCAAATAAAGGTTGAACAACAATGACTAAACACAATCAAACCATGGGAGCATATAACATCTCAGCCAAATCATACCTTAAGGAGGCGAAAATGGCAACACGAATGGAAGAGCTAAACTTGGGATGATGATGAACTTCACGCGAAAAGGCTAATGCACACAAGGCTAACGAGTGCAACGAAAGAATTTTTTTGCACGGAAACATGGAACGCCGCTACAAAGCCGCGACCCACGATATTATTAGAATCCAAAACGCGTTATCAAAACACATGAATCAAACAACTAATTAAGCCAGTTTGTTTCATAATCTGTTTTGGAAAGCTGAAACAAATGTCCTCTATGAAGCATATTTCAACATTTACGCCTCACAATAATACTGCATACTAATGGTTTACAGACAGATTTTCTTGGTTTATTGGCTAAGCAAATATAGATGTCAACGAATAAAATTGATCTCAAGCCACATTTAGTTTCAGTTTAAGCTTGACTAATTAATCGAATTTAAGTATAAGCCCTAACTTAA
Organism: Phalaenopsis hybrid cultivar; assembly: GCA_002079205.1. NCBI lineage: Eukaryota > Viridiplantae > Streptophyta > Magnoliopsida > Asparagales > Orchidaceae > Phalaenopsis > Phalaenopsis hybrid cultivar. The sequence goes on from JXCR01122030.1 coordinate 202,116, forward strand.
TTCTATGAATTCAAAGTCATAAACCAGCCATTTACTGTAAAACAATACATACAAATTATGCATGTACACCTCTTCATAAATAGAATGCTGCATATATGTAAAAATTGAAACTTTGATGTTAGATATGTAAATACATACAAATTACATAGTTTTTATGTAAAACTCTTTCCTTCCTTCACCACTCGAATCTTTGAATGAATGCACGCTAATATTCAATCATCAAGAATAATCAACTTATGTTTCAACAAAAAAGTACCCTCTCATTTATTATATAAACAAATTGTTATATAGAAAATTGATCTTGCAATTAAATAAAATAATATCGTATTTACTTAGATACCATGTAACTCTTATATATTTACACGTTTATCACCTAAATTTTTATATTTACATGCATAACACTCAAATTTTTAACATCACGTCAGATATATCACATTCACTAGCATGTGTTTATGACAAAAAGATGCCAAAATGTTGGCAAAGTCTAGGTGTTAGATATGCAAATGCATAAGAATTGGTTGGCATGTATGTAAATTTCCCAAAATTATATACATCAATATCATGATTTAATTTATGCATAAAATTAAACATGAAGAATAAGTCATTGCATCTGCAGCTCTATCACTGGCAATATATATATGAACACTGCTTTTCTCTATGAAAGTACAATTACTTGAGCAACAACATGTCATTACCACAGAGCACTAATCCTAAAGATTAACATATCATTAATGTTTGCTGACTATTTCATGTAAGTTATATACTATAACATACATATATACATATATATATATATATA
>JXCR01122030.1:203686-308131 GCA_002079205.1 Phalaenopsis hybrid cultivar
ATATATATATTACTAAAATATTAAATATATATTGACCAGCGAGGAGATTCTGCTTTCAGAGTTAGGAGAGTTTGGTGTACGCAAAAATTGAGCAATCTCACAGTAGCATCAGAATTCAAACCAAACTGGATTAGGTTTCTTTGAACCAAACCTAAGAACAAAAACATTACGTTTGAAGACCAAATTACTATAAAGTCTCCTTACCAAATCTTCCATCGACAAGAATCTCATATTTTTTAGGAAGATTTACATACATACCACTCAGTTCTTATATATTTACATATCTAACACCTACACTTCAATTTTTACATACAAGCCACCTTACCTATTCATGTAAAGGTGTATTTCACTTGTTAAAAGTTAAAATGGTGCTATTTTTTATGTGTTATGAGATACTTGGGTGGTAAAAATGTAAGAAATAAAGTTCTGCTGTTAGATCTGTAAATATATAGGAATTGATTGGTATTTATGTAAATGTCCTTTTTTATCCAATGGAGGCCTTCCTTTCTTCTTAACGACGTTGAAAGGCTTTAGTAAACTGCGGCTGATCAAATGGTCAAATTGCCTGTTCCATGAAAGTGGGAGTTGTGCTGAAGTCAAATTCATTTTTATTGAATAAACTCATGTCTCTATCGCATTTTTATTGAATAAATGTTGGACTAAACCAAAAAAATTCACAACCATCAAATCTTTTGTGATAATTACATGCATGGGGGTCGAAGCTTGGCTATTTACAAAACTAGTCTTCATGTCATTTTTTGTGGACTGCGTGTATATATGTGTCATGATCAAACCATTGTGAATTTGATAAATATGAAAAACATGGATTGGAGTTTTATATTTAATTTTAATATTTAAGAAGGAATTTGAAAAGTTGTAGAAGAGAATGAATCAAATTCCAATGTTGTTCGGGACTAAAGACCCAACGATAACTCCGGGTCTCCATAGCTGTCGATGACCACCGACCACCCATACTCATCTTTGTATGTAAACTCTATCAGTTGAAGACGTATCACAAATACTATGTAACAATATATCTCAAATATGGTATAAGCAAATAACATCATATTGAAGATCTGATAATAACTCTTGGCGACAACTATTTATGATTGTTGTATTCAGAATACAACTTCTACCTTAGAGTCTTAGAGTCTTCTACTACTACTAAACTCGTGATTTTTTTTCTTTTTCGAGAGTTATTTCAAGTAAAAAGCCTTAGAGTCTTCTACTACTACTCTTTAATTATCTGTGTCTAATCTTCGTGCAACATTAATACATTAATTCACCACTTTACTGTGGTGAATTTTCTATTTTGAGCAAAGTAAGTATGAACATATATGTGAAAACTCAACTCAAGCTCAAGCTAAGCACTAATAACTTATGATTTAGCCAAACCAAATTCAATCCAAGTCCTCCTTGATTCAAATGAGCTCAATTACATCCCTATTCACCAAAGCCACAAACCCTGTGAATCATTTTTCCCACCCATATATTCAACTCTAGTACCACTTCTTAAAAAGTGTGACTAGGGTGCCAAAATTGAATCTACAACACAGATAGTGAAACCAATATTAAACCTCAAAAATCAAGCTTAAATAATAATTAGCAATATTATTTACATTTAATATTTATCAATTCAATATTTCAATATGAAACTAAGCCTAGCACCCTCAGAAACATTAACACAAATAGGGCTATTACATTAAAAAAAGTGCATATTTAATAATGTTCAGCTTGATAGCAAACTCAAATTCAACTAATTTCCATAACCTCATTCATTTAATAAGTAATAACGTGACAAAAAAATTTGTTCAGACATTCAGCTCTCTTCCTTTCTCTACATCAGTGATGTCATCAATAGCCCAATATCANAATTTGTTCAGACATTCAGCTCTCTTCCTTTCTCTACATCAGTGATGTCATCAATAGCCCAATATCAGTCAGCTATATTTGTTGTTTCAGATGTGATTACAAAGATTACAATTCAATTTTATTGTTTTTTTCCTGCAATAACTTATTTTTTCCTGCATCAGCAAAGCATCTTAAGCAATTCTTACCATCATGATATAAAAATTATTCTCAATTTATCAATATCTCCAACAGGAGAGTGAGTCAAGGAGACTCATGAACTAGCTCAAGCTCGGCTTGATAAGTGGCTCGTGAATAACAAGAAAAGCTCAAACCAATCCCAACTAAAGTCGTTAGCTCATAACATTGTCATTAAAAAAATAATTGATGTAAAATATACTCAAAATATATTAAAATTTAAAATTTTATATTTAAATTATTAAAAATATTTAAATTTTGACATTTTATATATTTCTCCTAATTACTTAATTCTATTTATCATTTTATTATAACACTAATTTGAATTGATATTATTTTATTTTTTTTCATAATAAATAACATGGCCATGAGCCACTTCAAACTCATAAAAGTAAGCTCAAATTCAAGCCAGTTAATTAATGAAACTCAAGCTCAAGTCAACATTGGAAAAATAAAAGCAAACCTTAATAAGATTATAAACTTAGAAAAATAAAATGCACATATTGTAGCTAATATACACACCTAAACAACAACATAAAAAATAGTGAAGAAAAACACTCGAGTAATAATATTAACTTTTAGGGAGAAAAACTTTGCTTAATGGCCAAAGAAACCATCACTAATATACATTCCAAGTAAATGCAAGTTCGGGAAAAGAAAGCCATTAAGAACAAACTCATTACCATGTCTTCACAATTTAGCAATATGTGCAGACATAAGCTGCAGCTGCGATTTAGAAATAGTGATAGACTAAGTGCTTCGAAAAAGGTTTAAAATGGCAGTAAAGAGACTAGCTTCCACAAGCCATGCAGGCATCTCTATTTTCTAAAGAACAAGCAACTTGTGCCATGCTAGCTTGTACCCCATTTTCCTCTGCTTGCTCATTCTTCTGCAGGTATCAAGAGAAGAACAGATTTAACAAAAAGAAATAAAAATAGTAAAACATATAAAGTCAGGAAAATATATAATGAGGATAAACAATCAAAGCTTACTGTTAGAAGAGAGGTATCAACTGTGAACTTGATTGCATCAGCTGCAGCACGCGAACGGAGATAATACATGCCAGTTTTAAGTCCCTTCAATTTTAAGAAAAAAAGCCACAAGAATCAGCCACAAAAAAAATTTAGGGTCTATTCGAGGAAGGTGGATGAAATATTGTTGTGGGTGTATGAATATTTAAAAACAATGAACCAGAGATTTTATATAGCTACTACATTTTAACAATATGGTTATAAGAAGCAGTTTCCCACCATAAAGAAAAGAGAAATTTAATACATGCCACAGAATTCATATGTATTCACATATCTAACACAAAAAGTTTAAAATTTACATTTATAATAATTTGGTGTGATAAAGTTAGGCAAGAAAAATGTGTTTTTCACTTTTAAGAAGTGATAACAGTATAGTTTTATGTGATATTAAAGATTTGAGTGTTATGAGTGTAATATTAAAGTCAAGGTGTTAGATATGAAAATACAAAAGAATTTTGTGGTATGTTCCCCTCAATATAATTTAAAATTGTACCTTAGACCAGGCATAGAAGTGTAGAGAAGTGAGTTTTCCAAAATTCGGCTGATCCATATGAATATTCAAGCTCTGGCTCTGATCAATGTAGCATCCTCTATCAATAGCCATGTCAACAATAGTTCTTTGCTTAACCTCCCACACAGTTCTGGACGAACATTTATGCAAAGTTTATCATATAAAATAAACTTGCAATAATCTACAAAATTGGTGAATAAAAATAGTATATTACTTGTAAATTGCCTTAAGGTGGTCTGGTACTTCTGGTATCTTAAGAATGGAACCATCTTCATAAATTATTTTGTTTTTTAGAGTAGTAGACCAGAGACCCATCTCAGTTAAATCATTCAGCAGATGCTTGTTCACTACGACAAACTCTCCGCTACAAAAGTCAAGTATATAAATTGTTAATAGTCAGAAAATCTGCGAAGAGAAGATACAAATAGAAAAGGCGGACTGACCTTAAAACCCTGCGACTATAGATGTTTGATGTGTATGGCTCAAAGCACTCATTGTTTCCAAGAATCTGACTGGTCGAAGCGGTGGGCATCGGAGCAACAAGAAGGGAGTTTCTTACTCCATTCTTAGAAATTTTTTCTCTTAAAGTAGGCCAATCCCACCGGGCAGAAGGGGTTACATTCCACATGTCTGGTTGGAGAATGCCCTGCATAACAGCTTCAATGACATCATGAAGCACAAAGGGAAATTATGAACACAGAAAAAATCATGAAAAGATTATTTTGACAAATTATTTAAGCCTTGTTTATATAGAAATTTGATTTTTTTACATTTATTATGGAAAATTTCCATGCAAGGTAAATTCAACAGATGACATGCTATTTAGGTAAAAGTGTAGGCAATTAGTGAGGTGTGTAATTTTACAGTCTAAGTGGTTTAAATCTATAACTGCTCTTGTGGACACATTATCAGGCCATTTTGATAGCTTGGAAGTTAGAAAATTAAAAAACTGAATATAGTAAATTTCACAATTTGATATTATGTAGTTTTTTTAAAAAAAAAAAAGTTAAAATAGTTCTTTGGTAATTTACAAGTGGTCATTTTAGTCCGAGAGTCCATAAAAATACTACATTAGCTCCCAAACTCTTCAATGGAAATAAAATAATGCTTTTATGGATTATTTCAACCAATATTAATATTAAAAGAGTTATTGGACTAAATTAACACTTATATAGATTTGGGGGACTAAAATGACCTATTGCAAAAATGTGGTCATTTGGACACCTTCAATTAAAAAAAAAAAAAATCCTAAACTCCACAAACTCCTAAAAAACCTCTTGCATATCATCATTTCAACTTCATACTCACTGAATGAAAATAAATTCGTCATTTCCTAAAAATAAGTTTTCAATTATTTCAAGCAATAATTGAGCCCTTAATATAAGATTAATTTTGTTACTACATACCTTGCTAACTGGACTTCCTTGGTATGTGTCATACGGGCCGTCTTTGGAAGCAAGTTGAGAAGAAGCTTTCAACGAATGGTAATATATGGTCTCAAATATGTCCCTGTTCAATTGTTGGGCCTAAGGCAAAAATGTTTAAACAAAATAATTAACCGCTAAAGCAACAAATACTTTTTTTTAATTAATAAAGGAAAATTTGAAGATATGCACTTACCTCTGCTGAATCAAAAGCCAAGCCAAGCAAGATGAAAGTATCAGCCAAGCCTTGAACACCAATGCCAATAGGCCTATGGCGTAAATTAGATCTCCTTGCAGTTTCAACTGGGTAATAGTTTATATCAATTATCTTGTTGAGGTTCTGTGTAACTATTTCAGTCACCTTCGAGGGCAAAGAAGAAAACAATGAGACTAAAGATAGAAAAAAGAAATTAAAAAAAAAATCTTTAAATAACATATAAAAGCAGTCAAACCTCAGCTAACTTGTCAAAATCAAAAAATCTATTTTTTGCTCCAATGCTCCCAACCAGCTTTGATGGATGTGAATCTATAGGGACATTCTGCAAATATAACACGTTTTAGAATCCAGGGTGGCTAATTTTGCAAATATAGAATACAAAAATTTACCTTTTCCCTCACATATCGAGGCAAAGCAATTGACGCCAAATTGCATACAGCAGTTTCATCAGGACTCGTGAACTCTATTATCTCAGTGCACAAATTGGAAGACTTTATGGTACCAAGGTTGTTTTGATTACTTTTTCTATTGCAAGCATCCTTCAAAGAGAAATTTGAATATTAGGAAAAAANATTGAGTTAGAATACCATATGAAGTTTAATTTCAGATGATTGTAGGTTCAGTTAAACTGGGGAATTTTACAAAAATAGAACCCTCATACTTCCATCGGTTAAATTCTATTTACCTTCTATCAAATTCTCAAACATGCTATCGTGATACATGCAAATAAGTGAATTAGCTAGTTAGTTGCCATAGAATGAATGATAGCATCCTATTTAACAATCCACTCCAACAACTAATTAATTTCTTTTCTCTTTCAGGTACAAAAGAGTCTGGTTCACTGGCAAAGATCAACTTAAATTTCCTAGTTATTTTTCATGCATCTTAGAACGTTTCTCATTTTGCCAACTATACAGGGTATGCCATCTTATGTCTTTTATGTAGGTCAGTAATCTCACACTTCTGCAAAAAAATTTTATACATTATAATTGCATTTGTTACTTGAGCTATTCAACATCCCATTTTACAAACATGGAACATTGGTGAGTTACATGTAGTTATTTCATAAAGCTCGCTTCAATTTTGTATCCCATCAACACAGCTTCAGTGAGATACACAAAGTCAAGAAAATGACAAAATGTTACAACTTAAGCTGTAGCAAATCATACCTTCCCATGATTTTTTCTGAGGTCAAGAAACTCAAAAATGTCAGCATGCCATGGTTCCAAGTACACAGCAAATGCACCTACATAATGCAAATATCCAAATTTTATAAACTGGGCACAGTTAGGTGGTATAGAAACCAATAAAATAGACTACCCTACCTTTCCTTTTCCCTCCTCCTTGATCAACATACCGAGCAGTATCATTGAAAACCCGTAGCATTGGAACTACACCATTCGAAACACCATTCGTCCCACAAATGTAACTCCCAGTCGCACGAATGTTGTGAATGGAGACACCAATTCCGCCAGCAGATTTGCTTATTATAGCGCACTCTTTCAAGGTATCATATATTCCTTCAATGCTATCATCTTTCATGCAAATGAGGAAGCAGCTACTTAGCTGGCCAAACCAAACAAATCCTTAATCATTATATTTAAAAAGTGAGAAAAGTGTCAAAATAGTCCTCCAACTCCTTGTAGGAGACCATTTTAGTCCCATAATTTATAAATGCGTTAATGTAGTTTCGAAACTCCTTTACTGAAATGGTCCCAAAAATAAATATTTCAACACCAATTTAAGGAATATTGGGACTAATATGGCACTTCTATAGACTATGGGATTAAATGACTCCATGTAAACAAAAAAAGCAACTATTGTGGAACTTTACCATTTTAAAAGCCATGAGTTAAAAAGTTTAAGTGTCATGGATACCTGAGGCCTAGGAGTGCCTGCATTGAATAAGGTAGGAGAAGCATGAGTGAACCACCGCAGTGACATCAGATGGTAGGTTTTAATGGCAGAATCAATATCTTCATTATGAATCCCTATAGCAACTCTCATCAACATATGCTGCGGCCTTTCCACCACTTTCCCAGATACTTTTAAAAGATAAGACCTTTCGAGAGTTTTAAAACCAAAGTAATCATAATCGAAGTCTCTATCATAAATGATCTCACTATCAACACGAGCAGCATTCTGCATAAGAATATTAGTGAAGATGTTATTCAACAACAGAAAGCCATCCAAGCAGAATGATTAAGGAATAGGGTAGGTTATCATAAGCATGCTGTAGAATTAATATTTAATCAATTGGTAATTTTCAGACTCTCATCTACATAAAATGACCACTAACTTATCACTTGCAAAGCTTAAAGCAGATCCAACTAGCTTATCCTTAGGCATAGTAAGAACGAATCAACTTTCTAATTATTTAAAATAAAATTCTCTTAACGAAATCTTAAATGGTGGCTACTGAAATCCTACAGTGACAATCATAAATTCCTAAATAAAGCATATCGTAAAATCATAAATAAAAGCCAACAAATAATCTTAAAAGAAAGCCATCAAAAAGTCTGCAATGGAGTCTATAAAAATCTTCTGTGATGGTTGATCATTAATGTTGGAAGGTGAACTCTTTGTCTAAAAAAACATGTATTTCTCACTTATTTTAAGAATTGCACAATAATGACTTTAAAAAAACGAAGAAACAAAAGAGAAGGAGAAAATGAAGAAGACAAATTAGAAGATAGCTTTTTNATGGAGTCTACACAATAATGACCTTAAAAAAACGAAGAAACAAAAGAGAAGGAGAAAATGAAGAAAACAAATTAGAAGAGAGCATTTTTTTTTTTTTTTGGGTAGAGAAAAAAAACATCTTCAACACTTTTTGCTAAGCTCAATCCTCACATTCACAGCATGTGGTTGGGCTTAATTTTAGCTATTAATACAAATAAAGTGATAACTTTGTTTTTATTCATATAAAATGAACTCTCTATATGCATTTTTTTGTTCGCTAAAATATTAAATCTTTGTATACCCATCAACATTAAGTTTTCATCATGTTATAAATACTCTTATTTTTCCAATATTATTGGCGGTGTAAAGAGTGCCTATTTTATGTTGCTTTTAGTAATGATTAAGGCACATTTTATCACTTTTCAAGCTTTGCTATTAACAATGGTAAAGCTTGAAAATTAATAGAAACCTCAATGAACAAACAAAAAAAGTGATATTGCATTCAAGTTTTTGAAAATCTTTAGCATAATGCAATAAACATAATATCATTCCTAATAAATCAAGGACTGGAAATGTCAATTTGACCCGACACGTCAACTCCATTTTAATTCAACTCAAAAAATCTAGGCTCAGTTTGACCTAAATAAATTTTAGGTTAGATTTTGTTTAAGAATTCTAACTTATTTAATATTTTAGGTAAAGTTTGGGTTGACCCACCAACTCAAAATTGACTCCAATCAAGCCTGCAAGCCCGAAATTGACTAAAAATCAACCCGCCAACTAAAAATTAACATAAATAGTTATTATATTTTATGTTAAATAGGTAATTCAGGTTGAGTAGATGTCAAGTTGAAGACAAGCAAGATTGGGGTTAAACTTTCTGATCCATTTAATATTTGGATCGAGATTGGATCTAGCCAATTTCAAGCAAACCCAAACCCAACCAGTGAACTTGATTTGNTGCTAAAATATTAAATCTTTGTATAACCATCAACATTAAGTTTCCATCATGTTATTAAGATCTTTGATGTTTATTCTCTCATTCTCTTTTATTTCTTATTTGAGATTGTATAATAATCCTAATACCCGATATAAAAGCTTTGATCTAAAAAAACATTCAAATCTATGCCGGATTATGGGAAGAACAAACTTAACAAATTTGATGGCTAAAACTGAATTAACAATTTCAATGGCATACTTGGAAGCTGAGCAAATCAAGCATATCCCTACTGAATGAAACATCTAATATTCATAAAACAGCGACCAGTGGAAGTAAACCAAACCATTTTTAATAGTAAAGCTTTAAAAGTGATAAAATGTGCCTTAATCATTACTAAAATCAACATAAAATAGGTACTCTTTACACCGCAATAATATTCGAAAAATAAGAGTAATACTAATACAAGCGGAGATTAAAATCTATAACATCAAATGCTAAGTCATATGTGTGAAAAAAACCTAACAAATCTTCACTTTAAAAGAAAACGTTCAATTTAAAATCTATTACATACAATTTTGGTTGAATGACTATATAACGAAAAATTAGTTAATTTCTCAAAGATCAAGAGAGTTGAATAAAAAAAATTGAACTTAATACACAAAGACATGAGGGACATCCCACAATATTTCATTAGGAGAATTCTCGGACAATGTAAAATTCATTGATTGTTGTGCCCAAAAAAAGGACATTTAATTTTGTCAAAAAAAATAAATCACATTTTTACCATTATTAGGAAAGGGAAGAACTAGAAGAAAAATAAAGCTAGAGACAAACTTAAGTACCAAGATCAAATAATGGTGAAGAGTACAACTTTATGGATTTAAAAATCAACACATCTCATAGGATTCATATAGAGAGAACTTAAAGTGCTCCAAAATAAAATAAAGTGAGAAAATTAATAGAAACGTCAATGAACAAACAAAAAAAGTGATATTGCATTGAAAATCTTTAGCACAAATGCAATAAACATAATATCATTCCTGATAAATCAAGGACTGGAAATGTCAATTTGACCCGACACGCCAACTCCATTTTAATTCAACTCAAAAAAATCTAGGCTCGATTTGACCTAAATAAATTTTAGGTTAGATTTTGTTTAAGAATTCTAACCTATTTAATATTTTAGGTAAAGCTTGGGTTGACCCACCAACTCAAAATTGACTCCAATCAGGCCTGCAAGCCCGAAATTGACTAAAAATCAACCCGCCAACTAGAAATTAACCTAAATAGTTGTTATATTTTATGTTAAATAGGTAATTCAAGTTGAGTACAGGTCAAGTTGAAGACGAGCAAGATTGGGGTTAAACTTTCTGATCTGTTTAATATTTGGATCGAGATTGGATCTAGCCAATTTCAAGCAAACCCAAACCCAACCAGTGAACTTGATTTGACACCTCTATCAAAGACCATCAATTACACTTAGCTTTTGGCTTCCTGAAGAAGCCTAGATAAGAAAGGATATATGTTAATAACATTTAAAAGGTTTCAGTTATCTATTAGATGTTTATATTAATCAAATTACTAAGGAGAAATTTAAACCAAACCCACAAAATGGTATTTTATTGGGTATGATAAAAATGATTTTCGATGTAAAATTTAAGATGCGAAAGATAGTAATATTATTAAAAATCTAAATAATATCTTCATTAAATATGTATAATATAAAAGAAAGTTCAATATGACTGAAAAAAAACACAGTTGTTTCACAGCAAATTAAATTGGAGGCAAAAGACTTGTTCTAAATAGAAATAGGAAATATGGCATGAAATTTAGGAACAGCAAGAGCCCAATAAATGAAATACCCAAGTTAGAAGGCTAAAAAAAACTCATAAATCAACAAACCATTATTTACTTCCATACTAGCTTGTTAGCAATGAATTTCAATAGAAAATAGCTATAGAGTTTACTGAAATATTATCTCCTATAATTAAGTTAACAACCATTTATCTAACATTAAGCATTGTACTAACAAAAGATCCATAGCTTGAACAAATAAATATTAAAACTGCTTTCCTCTAAGCTGATTTAGAAAAGAAATTTATATGATATTATGATACCAAAAAAAGTTAAGGTAAATATGATTAATGCTTGCTTAAAAAAGGGCATTTTGTAGCGTTTGTAGAATTTAGGTGAGATATAGCTTAAATCATGCAAAATAAATTTTGTAGAGTTTAATTACTATTTAATAAATCAAATTTTAAGTTCAAGATTTGCTAAATTATAACCATTCAGAGGATTAAGAGATTCATAAACTTATCTCACAGATCTAAAATCCCAAAACAAAGAGCAATCAACTTATCGAGATTTTCACACCATTGTCATGTTTAAATCCTTTCAAAATTAAGTTAGGATTTACCAATTTCTACTAACATTTATTACTTGCCAGACCTAAGCAAGTTTAAAATACTGACACGCTAAAAATATCAGCAAAACATCAAGCAGATAAGAATTGCATATCAAAGCACAAAATAAATACTTTAAAAAAAAAAAAAAAACAGGAAGATTCACCTTCATGATGATCTCATACACATCATCAGAAATTAAAGGCGCCTTTTGCCCTGACCTCTCATTGACATGATTGTACATCTCCTTTATCCTTAGTATAGATCAAACCATTCAAAATTCAGACTTTAAGAAAATATAACACTAGAATAGAAATAAAAAACAAAAAACCATATAGAGTCCATTAGATCCTTTACGTCTCAGAGAACGATTTCCTAGTATTTTTGTGCAGATTTGAAACTGCGATCCTGGCAGCAAGCTAAACAAAACAGAATAAAGGGTGAGAGGGACGAAAGATCAGGGCGAATCCATCTGTTGACAGAATAGAAGAAAGAAAGTATCATCACCGAGGCATAGTCAGGATGATTTGCCGTCATGGCTGCAGCGGTTTCGGCAGCAAGCTCGTCGAGCTGTGTGGTGGTGACGCCCTTGTAGACCCCAGCGCATACCTTTTGTGCAACGAGCACAGGGTCGCAGTGCTCCTGACTGAGGCCGTAACTAAGCTTCTTCAACCTCGCGGTGATCTTGTCGAAGTGAACCGCCTCCCGCCGTCCGTCCCTCTTCACCACGTACATCTCCGATAGATCGAAATCCTGAATCTTTCTTTCTATCGGATGTGATAATTCGTCGAGCAGTTTGTTAGCAAATGCTGGGCGGACGTTATGGTGACGGCGAAGAAGGCAAACAGAAAGATATTGAAGGATTTGAAAGGCGGGAGCTTGATTTCAGACCTAGGGTTTTGAAATTCAATTAATGAGAGCTTCTTTCTTATCGAAATTTTGGCGCGAAAATTGCTGTAAGAGAACGACGTTTTGCTCTCCAGTTGAGGAGAGAACAAGATGGCATCTTTTATGTTTACTAGTGGACAGCGCGGGAAAACGGAGAGTAGCCCGTTTGGGGTGCGGTGGGCGTTCCGAAGATGTCGAGTAGGAGTTTGTTTGGCGCGTATGAATAGCAGTACGAAATGGTGGACTCAATTTTTTCTTTAATCCCGGCCCGCTTTTTGCATTTTGTTCGAACTTATTATACTCTAGCCCTCGATTCTTCTCTCGGTCGCGCTTCCTCCAGATCTTCTTCTCCCCATTTCTCCCAAGCATGCCCCGTCACGATTCCTCCCAACCCGTATCATTCCTACTTCAACCCGATTATGATTTCTTCCAACTCGTCTCGGTCACAATTCCTGCAGCACTCGAATTGCTTCATGCGATTCCTCCAGCACTCGAACCGCAGGATCGAAGCTGACAATTGCATTCATTCCAGTCTCAGGGGAAGCCTCCGATAAAGCCTTTGGGAGAAGAATTTTGTTGTCGGAAGTTTCTTAGGGTAAGCCTTCGATTAACGGTCGGATGCTGTTCGTGGGAAGAGAAACCTAGTTTTCTATCCCCTTTGCATCGGTAATGGTCCTCTCCACCGTGCTCCGCCTGACTTCCTCCTCTCTCGTGCATATAAGCCGATAAGAAATCATGAATCTTTTGTTTTGCATGCAGTGTCAAATATGTTAGGTATGACTCATATACCATGAATTTGAAGTCTCTTGGATTTGAAAAAGTGTGTCTCCTGAAATGAACAGGTGTGTGTCTTGGTGTGAAGTGATGTGTTTCTTGGATTAGTGGGTTGGGAGGAGCGAGGACATGTTTTGTAAATTTATCTGTAGGTTTATCTATAAATAAATGTATAACCCTATGGGTATGTAACTCTTCTGAAAATATGTAACCTTATGAGTATGTAACTCCTTTGAAATAGTGAATTCGCCACTCTGCTCCCGATGATGTAGACATCTTTGCCGAACCTCGTTAAATCTCTGCGTTCTTCTAAATTATGTGTCGATTTCTACGTTTTCTTTACCCTAAATTTCATAACAATTTATATCAGAACGAGGTTGGGTTCTAAGGAGGAGGAGATCGACACAGGAAGTAGGAAGAAGGAAGAGGACGAGGATCGTGGCGAATTGAAACAGAGGAGTTCGTAGAAAAGTAGAGCAGTTCACGACAGTTTTAGCAGAGACGAATTATTGGTTTGGCGAGGAGTTTTGCAGTCAGAAATCGTCCCAGAGTAGACTTAAGGAAGAGTTTGTGACTGCAGTATTTTCGCGCGGTCGTTTGCGTGGGAGTTCGCGAGGAGTTTGGCGAGGTTTTTGCCGCGGGAGGAGTTTCGCAGCGAAGGAGTCCTCCGCCTGCGAAATCCCCCGCCTGCAAAATCAGCAGAGGAGTGAGGGAGGAATTTCGCCGTCAATTTTGCAGTTCGGCGGCACAGTAGATCTCGCGAACCGCGTCTTCGCGACAGAAGGAGTTCCTCACTTGTGGGAGTCACAGCAGTTCGCGAGGCAATTACAACAGTTTTGGGCGGACCAGTAGATAAAGGGAGTTTTTGATTTGCACTAGAGGAATATTCTTTTGGATTTCCAGGGAGGGAAGGAACAATAGTGGAATATTCTTCTAGATTTTCCCATGGAATTTCTGCTAGGAGGAAGGGAAGGAATAAGGGAATGTCTGATTCCCACCAGATGAATATTCCCTTTGAATTTTCCCTTAGCTGGAATTGCAAAAAAAATTTTTCTTTGATTCTCTGGCTCGAAGTGAATATTCCTCTGCTGCAGCGACGACGAGGTTCTCCAGTTTCACCAACCTTTGTGGCAATCGGTGAGGTGGAGTTCGCGAACAGGAGTTGCGGCGGGTGCAGTTGCGACACATGGTGCTCGGCCAGCGGAGTTTGCAATTTTGTCGCGGGAGTTGTGACAGGTGTCGTTGCGACAGGTGGTGCACGACCAGCAGAGTTCGCAAGTTTGTCGTTGGAGGAGTTGCGGCAAGTGCAGTTGTGCATTTGCGACAAGTTGTGCTCTGTTAGCGGAGTTCCCAAGTTTGTCGCAGGAGTTGCGACAGGTGGTGTTCGGTCAGCGGAGTTCGCAAGTTTGTTGCAGGAGTTGCGACAGGTGCAGGTGCGACAGTTGGTGCTCGGCTAGAGGAGTTCGCAAGTTTGTCACAGGAGAATTACGACAGGAGGAGTTCGCGAATTTCGCGGATTGTTCGCAAGTTTGTCGCAGGAGAAATTGTGACAGGTGGAGTTTGGCTGGTGTCCGCAGTATTTCAGCCAAATTCTTTGTGCGAACAAGAAAGATGTTTCATGCAAAAAATTTGATTCACGAATCACGGGAAACAACGAGAAAATTGCTGCAATTGACAGAGGAAATTTCATGTTTATTTGAATTTATTTGTGGTGTGTTTTGCTTCAATACAATGCAATAAAAGTTCACTGTAGGATTAATTTCAAATTGCAATGTTTGATGCAAAATTCGAGATAATAAAGTTCGATGAAACAAGGAACTTCAGATTGTGGCAAACAAATGTGAAAACTTTGTTGGCACAACATGGAATTTTGAAGACATTACGAGCTATGAAACCTGATGGTAATATTTATAAACTGTTGGGGAGTATAGTTGTAGGTGGAGTACACTCTGTCGGATCATATGATGAAAATGCAGCAGATATTTTGACCAAGCCAGATATTTTCAACAAGTTCTTGCGTTACTTGAACTTGTTGAATGTTCGCAGCTGCTAGTTGATATGGTTGCCCAATCTACTTTTGTGTAAGAAACTCTATGATGTTTTTCTCCTAAGAGGTTGAATATTCGCAATGTGGAGATTTTCTTCTAAGGGACTGGATATTTGCCAAGGTGGAGAATTGTTAGGTATGACTCATATACCAGAAATTTGGAGTCTCTTGGATTTGGAGAGGTGTGTCTCTTGGTGTGAAGATATATGTCTATTGGATTAGTGGGTTGGGGGGAGCGAGAGCTTGTTTGTAAATTTATCTGTAGGTTTTATCTATAAATAGATGTGTAACCCTATGAGTATGAAACACCTCTGCAATAATGAATTCGCCGCTCTGCTCCCGATGTGTCTCTTAGTGTGAAGATATGTGTCTATTGGATTAGTGGGTTGGGGGGAGCAAGGGCTTTGTAAATTTATCTGTAGGTTTTATCTATAAATAAATGTGTAACTCTATGAGTATGTAACACCTCTGAAATTCGCCGTTCTGTTCCCGATGATGTAAGCATCTTTGCCGAACCTCATTAAATCTCTGCGTTCTTCTAGGTTTTGTGTCGATTTCAGTATTTTCTTTGCCCTAAATTTCATAACAAAATAAAGATAAACCCATATAGTGTAGTTCATAGAACTTCATTTGTTCAAAAAAATGTGCTTGATTCCAACTTTAGGCATTTTACAGGATATTTAATGTTTCAGGTTGAAGATTGTCCTACTTATTACAATTTTTTGTTCTAAATTTATATTTTATTACAAGCTCTTATATTATTTGCATTGAGAAGTACAAGCAACAAAGCCGAAAGTCATTACAAAGCTATGCTTTATTACAAGCTCTTCTAATATTTTGTCTCTGTTTTGGTGTTAGATAACATGGTAAGGGTGCCATCTGCAATTGAATTGTTCTTCATAGCCTCTTGTATTTTCAAAGTTTTGCATTATATTCTAGATTTAGTCAATCTCATAGTGAGCAGTGTATTTTAATTTTTTGGACTAATCTGTAACAGTTTGCTATTTATGTTTTATATATTATTTTCATCATACAATTTTGTTGCAAACAGCTTCACCAAACATTGACATAATAGTCATTTATCCAGCTATAACTGCCAATAAGTTGTTCTGAATAAGCTCCCCCAAACAACAAACAACAAATCAGTTTATCCAGATAATCTCCAAATTATCAAATTATTAGGATAATCTGCTTATGAACAAATTATAAATAATCTACAACTGCCCAAAATAACCCCTATATCGAGCTCAAAAAAATTTATTCATGTTCAAACCATTTGCTTAGCAAGTCGAACACGAACTGTTCGTAAACAACGAGTAGTTTTAATAACCCTAGTCAAGCAACCCTAAGAAGTTAGGAGTAAGGGCAAGATTTAAGTCTTATTATTTATATTAAAATATTCATTTAATTAGATTTTAATATTTATTTATTCTATTTTTTATTAATAATTTTAATTGATTACATAAATCTCTGTATTCTTCTAGTCAATTAAATTATTTAAAAATATTATTTTCATTTATGTTCGGCTCATTTATATATCGAGCGTAAAAAAAATTATTCTTGTTCGGCTTGTTAGTCTAGTCAATGAATCAAAAACATGAGCTATTTGCGAACAACGAATCATTTTGACAGCCCTAGTGGCAGATGGAGGAGCTCACGAGTAATGCGAGCAATGAGAACTAGATCAAATAAATTTATCTCATAATTATATTATTAAATTAAGATTTTACGTCGGAACACGAGATAAAAACAAATTAAACGTGTTAAAATTCAATTTAGGGAAATGTTAGAGTTTAATTGTCATTATTTTGACATTTTGCTAAATTAAAGCTGTGGCTAAAACCTATTAACAGTACGCTTCCAAACATCGTCTGTATGCATTCGGTAAAGCAGTTAATTCGGGGATAATTGTCATTTTATCTCCCAGACATTAAATTAAATATGACCATTCAACGAAGATTTGACAAATAACAAATTTTAGGTAGTTGACTTTGACCAGCTTTTGATCGAGGGTTGGAAGGGTGAATACGTCTAATTTTTAAGGAATTATAATTACATGATTTTAATATTGACTTTTACATTGTACATATAAAATAATTAAAATATCATGTATAAATTCTTTATGTAGAATAATATTTACAATATTAAGAAATAAAATGTTGATTAGAATATTGTATATTAAATTATAAAAATATCATTATTATTATGTTATTATTAGATCATTTAAATTATATTAGTATAAATTAAATTTTGGTTATATCATCAAATTCTCCCAAAGTTAATCCATTAAACATCTTCTTTTGATTTAATGTTTGGTTTGATTTTCAAAACCTAAAGCTAAAGACACATAATAGGTAGCGTGTGGTTCATTAGGCCTTCAAATTAAAAATCACATGGGGTTGTTGTTCTATGATCATAGATAATCTTTCCATAATTACCAATAAAAAAGTTGACCATTTTGTCTCATGCATCCCTAACAATGGCAAGTGTCTTAATTAGGGTAAGGGAAAGGAAAATCTCTCTGATAACCAAGGGGGTTGATTTTGTCTACATGGGATAAGATTTTTTCCTCACCAATATTATTATCATATTTTGAATATTCCTTTTCTTTCTCCTCCTCTTTCTCCTTCCATTCCTTTTTTCTTGTATACCTTATGTTCTTCTTATGGTGGAGAAGATGGAACTCTACTCTCCTTATAGTCAACATTCCCAGTCACAACACCCTCGACATCCAAGTGAGGAGGAAGGAGCTTTTGTAACTGCGCTGGTTGTTGTAGTTGTCTTAGTTGGCTTAGAATCAGATTCCAAGTATATATCCACAACTAACACATGCAAGTTTGCAAAATAATAATAATACCTTCATATCATCTTGAAATGAGAGAAGAAAAGTAAACTCTTGACTTTTGTATCTTTTGAATGGTTGAATGTTGACTTTGCATGTGGCAGCATTAGTGCATGTGCAGTAGTCTATCTTATTCTCATGAACCGGTCTGTCTTATTCTCTATAAGCTGCTCTTCTTGGTTTCGCAAATGCATTTCAATGTAAGAATATTTTTATCTTAACCAAGCTAGCTTTAGTAGGAATTGGGGGAGCCATAGAGATCAGTAATATATTAATTAATGAAAATATTCAACTTGAAATCATTGTAATATCAAATCCCTTCTATGCCTGAAAAAATTATTTGTATCTACATCAAGTTGTTTCCACTAATCATTGAGGTCTCATAACTACCCCATGAAAGTAAGGCCTCAAGACTGATGTCATCGTTGAGCTAGAAAACAAATGACTAAGATAACACTTACAATGTTTACTTTGAGGCCACTAAAAATCTCTTTAGAGACCTTTTAAAACGAATGGTTAAAAGAAGCCATATCGCATAAATCTTTCCATCTCAAAGTTTCTTTTCACTTTTGTTTCTTACTCTTCTTAATAATATTATTAGCCATTATAACTCTAAGTTATATTGATAAAGGCTCAAATTATTACCCTCTATAGTGGGCATAAGTTAACACTATTGAACACTTATAAACTCCATGTCCAATATTTTTTTAGTTGGGTTTACATACAAACCATTTAAAACATCATTATTTACATATCCATTAGTTGAAAGTTCATATTTACATCTCTAATACCTCAAAGATATTAATCAAACAAAAATACCACTTACTGGCTCCTCCGTTTCAACTCATTAACTCCATCCTCCCCAAAGTTGCCATTTGTTGCGACTTTCACTTGCAGCCCCATCGCCCGCACCATCTCGACATTCGGGTTAGACAACATCATTCTCAACAACCCTCTTATCTCATTCAGAAATTCTTCGATACGCTCCTCCAAGCCCTCATCATGAATACATCATTAATGGATGGAGAAAGCAACTGCTGACCCATCCCTCCACTTCGGGTCTATTTTGGGTAGAAGTAGCTTATTAAAAATATGTTGCATAAAAGTTGTACCAGGAAGCTACTGCGCAAAAGATGTTGCAGAGAAGCTGAATATTTGTTTATTATTTGTAGTTTTGCAACATTTGTTTATGCCACTGTAGTATAATATTGCTTATAATAAAACTCATCATGCTAACACATTTCATACATGAAAACAAATACTAGGTTTGAATGTTACAAAATAAAAACTGACATATCATAAAACAGTGTATGACATAACAATCAAGATTAAAAATATGACTATTAAAATAATAATTAATAATATCATAATATTATTTCAAAAAGTAATTGTTTAATGTCCGGAGATCCCTCATCCAACAAAACTCTTCATGCCTGATAACTATAGGCAGTTGAATCCTCGAACTGCCCTGCATGTCTAAAAAAAAGTTATTGTTCTATTCCTTAGACACTTGTAAAATTGTCTGTCATAGTTATATGATTGTTGTGAAGTAAGCAGGAAACATTACAGTCTACAATACCACTACAATGCTCTGGAAATATCAGAAGCCCTCAAGTTCATCTTTTTTGATGATTTAAACCCACAAACCACGAACCATTAGATGCAACATTAGTGATGAAGAATAGTAAAACTACTCAATTCATGTTTTATGAAATTGTGAGGTCTTAGAGAACAAATTATAAACCGATGAATATGTCAATACAAGAAGATAGCAGACCTTAAAAATATGGTTCTTGTTTGCCTTTAAACTACGTAATACCGAACTCGTATATGTCACATATGAATATCACTAAAAATGTCATCTAAAAGAACCTCAAAAGTCATAGGACGAAAAAAGGAGAGAAACTTGGTTTCCTTATTGGGATTGCATATATGTCAATAACCAATATCATACAAGCTATCTAAAAGAGCCTATAAGGTTGAATATCTCATCATATACCTCAAAAAATAAAAAATTTAAACATGCAATAAAAAACTTATATTAGATATTATACCCATGGTTACCTCATAGGTCATCCGAGTGGGAAAAACACATGCAAAAATATTGAAAATAAAAATTTTCCCACATTGAGATTCGATATGCATCGTTGCATAAACTTTTAATATAATAGACAATAAATGTTTTCACAACACTTTAAAAATAAACTAAAAAAAAATCAATCGCTTCATTTAACCTTCAATGATGACATCTTTAATTTTCTCTCTTAAATCTATCATATCCTCTGCACCCTCCCCATCATGGGTGCAAGTCTCATGCAAATCACTTTCAGCCTGTGATAAAGAATTTCCTACGCAATATTCATATGCTTTAGCAGGGTCATGTGAATGATCTTCATCGACTCTATTGAAGTTAATATCGCTGCGTGAAGGATGTTGTCAAATGTAGTTATAGAAGGCCATTGTAGCAACCATAATCTGCACTTATTTGTTAAACAGATATATTGGCACATCCCGCAAAATTATCAATTTTTTCTTTCAGAAGCCAAATAATTCTTTCAATGACACTGTATAAGGAAAAGCGTCTTTTATAAAAATTCTCCTCCTATCTCGAGTAATGTTGCTAGCTCTTTTAAAATCAGGAATGTGATATTTGATAACAGTAAATAGTTTGAGAAACCATCTCTATATGGAATATCCAAAATTTACCAAATAATATTTATTTGATGCAAATTTAATAGTTAGTACTACACTAAAAGTGCCTTTTCATTTATTCAAATTCAAGCTAAGCTGGTGGTGACTGCAAAAAGCTATATTTCATAGTTCTTGTGGCAAATTTGAATATGTGACTATCGTGTGTACTACCTTCCCATTGCGCCATAACAAAATTGAATCACTTGTTAAGGTCACATACAACCATGAAATTTTTTATCAGTGAACCACATCACTTGATGATTGCTATCTTTTCACTGTTTGATACACATGCATCCATATGTGTTCCATCAATAGTTCTATTACATTTTAAAAGCATTTATCAAAGGTAATTGAATTACAATGCTCAATTAAATTCAAGAGAACATGGTTGCATTAATTTTCCTTAAATTATGACATATAACACTAGTCTTGTGAGATCTCTATGGGAGTCCTCTTGATGGATGGGTCATCGGGTTTGATAATTTTTTTATGATAAAGTGATCAGATCATTTAGCTCAATTGAAAATTATCTACTGATTGTCTTTGAAGAATGGTGGAATTGCTCCATGGCTCCTCTCATAGATTCCTTCTGTGATAGCATGTAGAGGGTAATTTCTAACACCTCTCTATAAGTCATTCTGAAGGAGCCTTGAAGTCAATAATTCTAGTGCAGTCCTTCCAAAAGATCAATAAATACAGGTGTCGTCAATTCGCCCATTGTCATATACTTACATTTTTTGAATAAATATCTTTTATGGATCATGTGAATGATCAGAAGAAGAGATGAACCGGAAAAGACGGGCATACAACAAAGACAACAAATAAGAGAAAGAACGTGGATAGCTTACATGCGATAAACCTTAAAAGTATAGGTCAAGTATGCATGTCCAAACAAGACTGGGCAGAACATCTAGGACCAATATCCGCGAAAGAATATCTATGTAAACTATCAACAATAAGAGATTCATGTTTGTTTACTTGCTCTGGGGTCTAAAGCGCTCTTCCAAGAGGATGTATCCCACTTGGTTATTTACACCTTGGGGTTTACCTTAGAATACTCTTAATCAAAAAGAGTTTTGTTTACATTAGTAATGAAGATAAGCACATGCCTATCAAAGGATGATTATTTTGCAAGTGAATGCTTCAATGTTTTTAAGGCTCTCACTAAGCCATGAGGTGGAGAATGAGTCTCTCACTGTCTCACATGGGTAATGGACCCATTAGCATAAGAAATATACAAAATAATCAAATCATTCTGACAGGGAATCCCAACAAGTCAAAAAACATCGGAGTCATAAGGGTAGAGGATAAAGTGTCATATCTCAAACATGAAGTAACTCATTGGTAATCAGTCTATCAAGATGATACCAACGAAGGCAAAAGGAGTGACATGACTCAACATAGCTAGTCTAAGGAAGGAAAAAGTAATTCTTATGAGGTAGAGGCAGTCGGGTCAGGGTACCACGAACCAGTCATTCCAACCCTTATTCTACCTTGTCATGAAGGTAGTCAACCCAACATGTCCAGAGATCCTCAATTAGCAATCTATGAATTGTGTCATCCACGGAAAACTCGGTAGCTCTAGGATCAAAGTAACGAAACTCTTTTGTATGACTACAGGTAGGGCTCCAAGAGGCGAGACTTATACCCATTGAAGTGACATAGATGCTGCTAGAAAAAGAGGAGAAAGAGAGGTTCAACTAAAAAGCCAGAAACGATCCCGATAAAAGGACTTACACCCATTTGGAATAGGAGCTTTCTAACGACCGAAATGCACTAGACAACCTCCTAAGTAGAAATCTATGTTTGGTTAGTCAAGTTGAAAAAGTACATGTACTTCTCCTTAAGACATGCAAAATCATGTGGTTAACTAGAACAGTTTTTATATATTATGAAGGCCCTATCATATGACTTTGGTGAAAGTCATGCTATGCAATCCATTTTAAAAGTGGCCTGAAGGTCATACATAAAAATAAAAATAGGTTTTTGAAAGTCCCGAACCTATTAATTCTAAATTTTAATTTATTTTAAAATTTTTATCATTTTTTTCATAGAAAATTTACAATTTTAAGGTCCTACCTAGATAAAGTAGAAACAACAACGAAAAATAATCCAAGCATGCAAACATGCAAGAAAGAAAGTAAATAAGTAAAAGGTAATGAAAGAACAGTGTTGTTGGATCGACAACATATCTCGAAAAAGAAAAAGGTGGTCAGACACCTCATAAGTACATGACTGGCCCTAATTCTATACATAAATGAGATTTAGAATTAAGTTATGGGACACGAACATACAACTCCTGATCCCCGTCACGTGGTTTGAAGCATATGACATCTCAAAACCCCAACTCATACCTTATTTTTATAATACAAGATTGTCTTATGACTCTAAAGTACACATAATAAATCAAAAAGAAAAGGATTTGACTTGTATGAAAATAACATTAGCGAAAAAACCAACAAACATGCTACACATGTGAGCCATGTCTGGCGAGAGAAGCTTATAGGAGCAACTTCAAGAAATGTTTAGTCCATAATTATGACATTGCTCCTCCCTTATTAAACATGTGTGCACACACACACACATGTGTGTGTGTGTGTGTGTGTGTGTGTGTGTGTGTGTGTGTGTGTGTGTGTGTGTGTGNATTTTGCAAAAGAGTTGGCCTTACATATGGCCTAGCTTGCTATATGAATAACTTTCAATTATGAGAGATGTAATAAGTAGAAAAATATATTTATTTATTTTTAAATAAGAGCCATTAAAGTTGACCCATAACATGCAAGGTGATATGAGTTAGATTTCTTGGATCCTTAACACAGTCATACTTGTGTCAAATAACAATGTTTTAACTAACATTGCTCATCGGGATTGATCTAGTAAGCAATATTTGTTAAGACATCACGAACAACATGAGATCACTCACCTATCGAGCCTGACTCACTATCCATGCATACATACATATACAAAAGGAAATAATCATATGATAAAAGTGGTTGGATATAAATTTTCGTCATTTATCTTGTTTTTATGAAAAGATTCATGCATCATTAATCATATAGATTCTATTCCTTATTTTCAGACCACCCATTGCAAGGGATCCAATCTGTGTGGATCACCGCTTTTTTGAGATGAAATATGTCTTTCATACGCGACTTAGCTTTTTCATGTATGCAACATTTAAGAACAGTATAACCCCTTCTCTTGACCTTCAATACACATTTTTAATTAGAAAATTAATCTAAATTAAATTAATTAAATCATATGTCAATATATTCATCAATTATCAGATTTAATCAGATATTAGCCAACTTAATTAGCTCAAGTTAATTATCAATTAAAAAAATAATATATAGAATGATATCATTAGTTAGGTGTGCGTGTTGGATTGTATCACTAAATATTTTGGTCAGAGTTCTAATTCTCAACACAATCTTTCTAACTTATAATAACTCATCGCTCCTAACGTACACATGATTACTGTTAGATATTTTCCTAGTAGCAGGTGTTAGCTGACAACAATTTTTAGGTGAGTTCTAAGTCTAGGAAAGTCTGGTTGGAATCACTCCTCAAACCAAGAAGTCTCATTTCATTAGATTAGTTTTTAGTATTTACTTTATTAGTAAAACTCACCTTAGTTCAAATTCTAATGTGATTTTGTTGACCTTGCCATGATAATTACTTCTCCTAGGCTTTTTAATGACCCATTCCATTGAATAAGAGCCCCAACATTCTTAAAATTGTCATCTCAAACTAAATATCAACTTCAAATTCTAAATTGTAAAGCTCAATCATAGGATATACTGGAGTTATTGGGCCTCTCAATACCAGTTAATCTCTACTCATTTGTTGGCCTTTAGCAAGAACTATTCCAAGTTTGAGTCAATCCCATTTGAAATTTCAAATAAAGGAATTTTGAAAACTAAACTTTGAAATCTCTAGAAATGAATAACTATTATTTTAATCATGATTTTATTAGGAGATACCACTTTCTAAGATGTAATTAACTAGAGAAGCTAGCCTCTTTAGAATTATCAGACTCTATAATTAATATAAAATATATCCAATCTTTTTAGGATAAGATCAAAGCATATGGTTTGCTAATACCATAAATTAGTGGAAAAATAACATTGTAATTGGATCCATTATAGAACAATCTTTTATACCACTTGGTGGTATACTATTCCATGACATTGTATTCGATCACAATTATGAATTTTAAAAACTCATGTGCAAGGTCTCTCTAAACACAAATAACCAATCAATTCATATTCATGTTATGTATACCTCAAAAAAGATAATTATTTCGATTGTCCTCAAGTATCACCACAACCCTTTTTTCGTTAATTTACTTACCTCCTTTATGTCTTATCATCACAATCTTCAAAAGGATCATTATGAATGCTTTAGCTAATTTGAGCCACCTTCATACACAATATAAATAGTTGACATTTGGCCATAGCATCTTTATCATTATAAGAAGGATTGCCTTGATAAACCTCAACATCCTCCTCAATCTTTAGAGCAATATGACTTGCCACTAAAAGGGAATGTCAACTTAACCTTTCTCAATGTTACTTCGTCCATCTTCATTTGTTAGGGGGTATTCTGATATTTCTTAATGGTTTTTTTCTACTTCGTGGCAACACTATGTTCCTTGAATTAAAGTTGCCTCAGTTTCACCTTTGAAGATAGTATCTTCTCGGTCATCTTCAATGCCTTTTCCAATCCTTCAGCTATGAGTGTCAAATTAGGTTCAAGGGCTTAGTTTGGGCATGAAACTGAAATTGTTCTGATTCAAAATTATTTAACATGAACCCAATCTGAATATTAAATTGCCCAAAAAATATAACCCAAACACAATATGCATTCAATTGAATTGACCTAAACCCTACTCACTCAACCCATTTAATATATGCATAGTTATTTGAGTCAAATTTGCGTCAATTTTGAGTCTAGTTCAGATTAGTTGGCCAATGTCAGGAAAATTTTGAATTAGCACATCCACCTAACCAAAATACTAAACATGTTGGAATATTGGATTTGAACTCAGCCCTGAAAATTAATGTGGTAAACCCAAATCCAAATTTTTGGAGTCAAATTGAAGTCAAGTTGATATGTTAAGTCAATTTTTTACACACCTACCTTCAAATTTTATCACTATCTTCCTAACTGATAACTTCTTGGTTACTCAAGGTTATTGGGACCATCACCATATATATATATATATATATATATATATATATATATATATATATATATATATATATATATATATATATAAAGCACCAAGCTTCATCACATGTACGGCATCAAAGAAAATTTGAAATTCTCCAAATAGTGCCATGCCCTCTGCAAAGTATATTCAGAAATCCTGCAAAACCCAGCTTTCTTATTGTAGTGACAACTGGCTATGTCCACATCACATCTGACAACTTGCATTTAGTATGCAGAAGCAAGGTTGCATTTTGCAAATAAAGTCCAACTCGAAGTCCTAACAACACTAAAAAATGTGGCTTGTTGAGCAAAATCCTGGCACATATAATTAACAAATAAAAATATAATAAATCAGCTTTCTTTCTGTTCAACGGCTCTTCACGAATATTTAAGAGACAAAAAAACAAGAAAAAAAAGCAACTCGAATTTGGCTTCGTATATTTAATTAATGCAATCATAAAATTTCTTCTACATTCAAATCAAATAATACTGATTCGTTATTGTCAATGCATCACAGCCACACATTATACAAATGTTGTGACCGGTGAAAGGGCTACAACAAATTCTTCAAAAAAATGAATTATAATTATATTTTTTCGTCACAATATATATATATATATATATATATATATATAGGAATAATATGTTTTAAATATGTTTTAACTCAGATCAAGTTTGAAGATTTCCAAGGTTGGGCACCTTTGTTTATGCTAGTTCTCAAGAGCATGATAAACATGTGCTCTGGCAAAAACTTGAGGTTATGAGAAACCTTATTAATGAGAATTGGTTTGTTGGTGGTGAGTCTAATATGATTATGAAGCCTATGGAGAGAAAAGGGGGTGGAAGAGTTGACCCTGTTCTTATTAACAGATTCTCTAACTCTATTTCTAATGCAGAAATTCTTGACTTGGGTTACATTGGCTCTCCTTATACATGGAGGAGGGGTTTTCTTTATCAATGATTGGATTGGTATTTGGTTAATTCTACTTTGTTAAGCCACTTTCCTATGGTGAAGTTTCAACATTTGAGCAATGCTATATCTGATCGTAATCCAAATTTGCTTACTTTGGTTTTCACTGTTAAACCGAGCATATCTCATTTCATGTTTCTTAATGTCTAGACTTCCCATGATACTTATTTAACTTTGGTGAATCAAGCGTGGCAGTACGAAGGAGTTGGGACTCCATGGTTTGTTTTGTGGCAACTGCATATAAAGATGGCCACTCATTTTACTAAATGAAATTACCAGACTTTTGGTAATGTTCATAAAAAAGGTACAAGATGCTCAGAATGTTGTTGACTCTTTGGAAGCTCAACTTGTTTGTTCTCTTGACTGAATGGATAATGTTACTCAGGCTCATATTTCGTTAATGGATGCTATAGCTTAAGAAGAAAATTTACTTTAACAGAAGACAAATGATATATCCTTTGCTGTGGGGGATAGAAACACTAAATATTTTCAAGCCATATTAAAACATAGAAGAAACATTAATAGTATTTTGAAAATTAAAAACGGGTATATGCGTATTTTAACTTGCATGGAAAATATTGATGAAAATGTTTTTATTTATTTTACTAAGCTTTTTCAAACCTCTACTCATGTTATGCCTGTGGAATCTACCCACTTTGTGGAGGATTATAATTACATTAATAACCCCCCATTAACTCATCCTCCTCATTAACAAGAAATTCTTTATGCTTTAAAGTCTATTTGCCCTAACAAAGCTCCTGTCCTAGATGGTGTCTCCTCCTCTTTCTATAAACACTCATGGGAGGTTATTAAGAAGAAGGTTGTTCTAGCTATAAAAAATTTCTTCCTTGGTGATAATCCTGGTAAATATTTCACCTCTACTTTGATTGTGCTAATAACTAAAGGTAATAATAAGATTTCCTGGGACAACTTTCGTCCTCTTTCTCTCACTACTGTGACTTCTAATGCTATGAATAAGATTATATTTAATAGATTGCAGCCTTACCTCTCTCATATCATTGCTCCTCAGCAATCCATTTTCATTAAGGGTAGGGATGTTAGTGATAAAATTCTTTTAGCACAAGAGATGATTGAAGACTTGGATAAGAAGTGTAGGGGGGAAACATGGTCCATAAATTTGACAATAAGAAAGCTTTTGATATTATTATTTGTGACTTTATTGTCAACATTTTGCAGGCTAAAGGCTTCCAACAGGATTTCTGCTTACTCATTAAGAGCTGGCTTTCTAATAATAGCTATAGTGTGATGGTTAATGGCAAAGCACATGATATTTTTTTGCTAATGGGGGAATTAAACAAGGAGATCCACTTTCTCACACCATTTTCATTATTGCATTTGATTACCTTTCTAGGCTCATTAATAAGCTGCATCTAGAGCATTCTTATATTTTGTTCTCTCATAAATCTAAGATTGTGGATAGTCACCTTGCTTATGTTGATGATGCTATTTTGTTCTTGAATGCTAGCAAGAGTGCTATTAAAGCTCCCATGTCATTGTTAAAAGAATTCCAAAACATTCCTCGTATGATGTTTAACTTGGCTANGCTTCATCACATGTACGGCATCAAAGAAAATTTGAAATTCTCCAAATAGTGCCATGCCCTCTGCAAAGTATATTCAGAAATCCTGCAAAACCCAGCTTTCTTATTGTAGTGACAACTGGCTATGTCCACATCACATCTGACAACTTGCATTTAGTATGCAGAAGCAAGGTTGCATTTTGCAAATAAAGTCCAACTCGAAGTCCTAACAACACTAAAAAATGTGGCTTGTTGAGCAAAATCCTGGCACATATAATTAACAAATAAAAATATAATAAATCAGCTTTCTTTCTGTTCAACGGCTCTTCACGAATATTTAAGAGACAAAAAAACAAGAAAAAAAAGCAACTCGAATTTGGCTTCGTATATTTAATTAATGCAATCATAAAATTTCTTCTACATTCAAATCAAATAATACTGATTCGTTATTGNAGAATTTCTTTCGAGAGAAAGAAAGAGAGAGATATATAGCAATAGTGGACAGACAAAAATGTGTCATTTATGTATAAATAGACTTAGGTTCTAATATTACAAAAGTACATGTTAGCCCCATCATTATTAACTTTTTAGTGGGGAATTTTTGATAATGACACGGTTATTTGCACATAACAAAGCCGATGGTCTATTTGATCGATGTGGGTTGTTGATTGTCTGACAAGTCTTGGTTCGGTCGATTTATGGTCTGAAAGAGTGATCCCCATCGATCGTCTTGATGGTTGATTGTTGTCATACCAGATTTCCTTTTAGCGTCTTATATCAATAGTTCGGGTAAAAAACTGCTTTATTTGCTACTGCTCATTTGAAACAATCGTCGAAAGCTACGCTGGATCGTCCTCATCTCTTTCTTGAGCCACCCATCTGCGGACACATTTTTTTGTGTTCATATTTAATTCATTGATTCTTTTGATCATCGGAAATTGTTCAAAACACGAGGATAAGATAATTTTTTAATATGTATAAAATGGTTAAATGATATTATCGCGCAATAATGGACTTCTCTTGATTTTCATGTCCAAGTTATTATAAATAGGCTTTGGGGCAAGAGAGGTTTGTACCGTTTCTGTCTCTTATGACTCCTAGAGAAGAAAGTCTGCCTTATAATAAGAGTGTCTTTCTCAAGGCTATGAACGATATGCAGGCACAAACCTGTAAGTTAGACGTGAAGTGCAATCCAACGAGTGATGTATCCATGGAAGGGCTGAGTATGAAGAGAGCCGTGTTCAAGACAGGAGCCAGCAATCGCGACAGTTGTCCTGCTTTTTCTTGTTCTCTTGCGGGCTATCCTCAGGAGAGAGCTGTAGGACATGTGAGAGGTCGTCTTATATACCTTCCTGCGGGACCCTTGTCGGGGGACTATTTATGTTGCTGGAGAAAGATTGCCTGCTCAAGTTGTTGTGCGGTTCTGGGTTCCTCAAAGGAGTACTGAGGAGGCGGCTGAGGTTGAGACATGACTTCGACCGACAAGGAGTAGATTCTTGTCTGAAGATGGAGGACCAGAAAAAATCGGTGAGAACCTTTTCTCTTTTACCACATCTGAATAGTGGCGAATTCTTGGTATGCAGTTTGAATAGTTTTTTACATCTCTCTTTTCAGCAGCCGATGTCTTGATTGTCGATTCTTTATTAGCAGATACCCATGTTGGTCCTAAAGATGATGTGACGACGGTGGACTGGGAGGTGATCAAGGGGAAGAATATGAACATGTTGCCATGGGAAGAGGAGATATGGTGGAGTTGAGTGCACCAGAACAAGGTTCTGATCGAGACATCAAGGATTGAAGTCCTCTAATTTTACACCATTGAAAAGTTTATTTCCTTATTTATTTGCACTCAATCCCATGAACTACATTCTCATCCATAAAATCTAATGTGATTCCTACCATTTATTGACTGAGACGATACCTTCTCGGATCTTAATGTTCTCACAGCAGGTATTAACATCTTAATTGGTCAAATCAAGAAGTAAATGAAATGCAAGGTTTCAATTCATCATAACTTCTTTCAACATTGAAGTCTAATACTTCACACAACTTCCTTCAAACACTTAATCACTTATTATTTTAAGAAAAAATATAAAGAAAACTACTCAGAATTCATGGAAAAAACACAACCACACATGAATTTAAAAGTAGAAATCATGCACACAAATAAGAAATATAAATTAAAACCAAATTTAGTCACAAGATAAACACTTATCTCGATTCCTCTCCATCAAATGTCTTGAATTTCATTTGAATTTGCTTCATTCACACACAATACAAACTAACACTCAGAATAAAAAGAAAGTGATCGGCGGCGGCTGAGACAGTTACTTGGATAAATGATGGTATCTTCCCTACCTAATTAGTCTTCAAGTTTATTCAAACTATATATTAGTTAATGTTTTTTATAGCATTTCTAGTAAGGGTAAATAATATTATTGCGTCTATTTGACACAACACATTTAACATACTTCCACAACAAAATTTCTATACTTATTATTTATTCATAATAAGGAAAAAGATATTTTACTTATATTACCTTCGTCTTGCAAATATTTAATTAAGTTAATTAATTGGTTACTTTATTTTCATAAATCAAAAATTACAAAAAGATTTGAATTTTCATTCATATTACAACATCATAAGTTTAAGTGAGAATATTTTGTTAAGTAGAATTTTTGTTATCTAAAGTTCTTTAGTTTTGCAAAAGTTCATATTACCAGTTTTTCCTGTAGGTTCGATATTCGGGGTTTAATGAATAGTCATATAGTACTTGATAACTATACGTATACTTGCGTAGTATCCCATATTTAAATATTATAAATGTGTTCTTATTTGCTTCAGAATGAAGAATTTATCTAGCTTTTGCTTGTGATCAAGTTTTTTGCTTTGTTGCAAAGTAAGAATCACTATTAAGAAAATTAAGCTTATATTCACATACATCGCATTTTACATATATATAGAAATTTAAGATCAGTCAGCTGATCGGTAGTGAGGTTCAGTTTGTCAAATACCTTTCTGAATAACACGTTCACAGAACTCCCCGTATCAATGAAGATACTTCCTTTTGGAGGAGATCCTCGTTAGTTAAAGACATAGGTGGATCACCCTTAGGCTGTGAGGCAAAGGTGGTGACACAGAGTTCCTCTGTTTGAATCCTCTTCCAACTTGCCTTTCTGGGTGGCTCGCTTCGTCTGAAGATTGCGGGCATGTACCCTGCAATATGAATGAAGTTGGTGTGGATGGGCTTGTCGGCCGCTCCTCCCACGGGAGACTTGCCTTGCCTTTGGGTCGCGACTCTAAGGGTGACAAATTCCTTCAATCTCCCCCCTTCCATTATTGGTTGGCGGTTCCCCTTGAGGGGGGTTGAGTGCTCCTAGTCGCATTGGTTCTCCTCCTAGAACTGGGGTGGCTGCTATGACAGTGACTGCTCTGAGGACTTCTACGTACTTTCCAAACATCTGATTGGTGATTTGGGTTCTCAAATCTTGCAGGCCTTGTTGAAAATTTTCTTTTATTAACTCCTGGGTGCATGCTATTTCTCCTTCATTCCTTTGGTTGGACTTTCCCTTTTGTTGTTGTTGGGCTCCTCATCTTGTTGGCGGCATGTTTCCACGCTCATTGCACCTTAAAGTATATTGAATCTAAGAAGATCTAGGAAACACACCCAAGGAATGAAATGTTCTATTATGAATCAATTAAGAGAGAGAGAGACAGAGATAGAAAGCAATAGTTGACAGAAAATAATGTGTCATTTATTCATAACATGATCTCCTATTTTTAGGCCTATGTCCCAATATTGCAAAAGTATATACATTACAATATTAACTTTTTAGGGGGGACTTTTTGGTAATTACAAAGTTATTTGCATATAATAAAGCTGAGGGCATATTTGATCGATGAGGATTGTCGATCGTCTGATAAGTCTTGGTTCGGTCAATATATGGTTCGAAAGAGTGCTCCACATCAATCATTATGAAGGTTGATTACAACCATACGAAATTTCCTCTTGGCATCTTCTGTCGATCATTCGGGTAAACTCCTTTCTTCGCTACTACTATATATATATATGGTTTTGAAATAGTTAATGTTAGCTCTATTTTAATATGTCATTAAAATTTAGATGTCATGTAAATAAAATATCAAAAATTAACTCTTAAATATATAAATATATAAAATTTTTTGGCAAGTACGTAAATCCAGAAAAAAAAAAATATTTCTTTAATCAAGTGATGGTGACCATCCAGTCGAATCTAATTAAAAAACTTCCAGCACAAAATCAAATTGAACTGGAAAATGCAACCCATCAGTGCCAAAACTTTGACTAACCGCACCGTTTAGTTCATTTAAATAGTTTATTTCAACTTTTTATTAAAAAAAGGGTAAAAATATATATATTCCCTCGAAGTTTAAGGAGTGAATTTTAAATTTTTTAAATTAAATTTTATTTGAGAAAAGCACTCCGTAATAATTAATTTATTAATTATAAATTTGACTTATCGTAAAATAAAATAAATATTCTAGTTTTTAAATTTAAATATTTTTTTCTTTTTATGACATTAATGTTTACATTATATTTTAAATAATTATTAAATAAATTTAATTCAATTTTATGCTGATCATTTTCAATATACCATCAATTGAATTGGTCCTCCCATTTCAAAAATCTTTAAAAATTCAAGCAGTAGAAAAAAATCACGGCGCTGCTGCGTTTATTTAAACGTGCCACACTTATGAGAACGTCGGCTCGAACCCTCTTGATGAGTTTCTTAGCTTCATTGGTGATTACCTGGTTGCCCCCCTCTTTGTATCCATTTGAGCGAGTTGACATTACCTCGAGTTTTTTTCCTTCCCTTACTATTCTTCATTCTCCAACACCATTTTCTCTTCCTTTGTTTTCATTAGTCCTCTAGTACTTTCTATCTCTTAAATGTATTTTCTCTGTGGTTTGTGGTGTTTGTCTCGGTTGCTTTGCTCTTTGTGGTCTGTGGTTTGCATAGAAACCCAATTGATTTCATTTTTTCATTTTTTTAAGTGAACTTCTCTCGAAAAATTGTTTTGTGGAATAAAGCGATTTGGATGAATCACATTTCATATTTTTTGTTAACTTTAGAGAAATTGCTGTCTCTTTGTCAATGTGGTTGCTATTTGTGATTTGCTCTTTGTCTCGAATGGGTTGCTATCTTTCTTGGTTGGGTTGCTTATTGTGTTTTGTTCTCTATTTTGATTGGGTTGCTCTGTATATGCTCATTGAATTTCAGTGAATATATATTTGATATATTGTCTGATGAATGGAGGGACCTAATTTATGCTTATGATAATTCTATTTTTATGTGGTTACCCTTTGTGGTTTGCGGTCTCTGTCTATGCACAATGAATTTTGAGTTTGACAGCTCTCTGTCTTGGTTGAGATGATTTTCGTCGCACTTGTGATTGTCTTTTGGATTGAGACGCGTGTTATGGATGGGGAGAAATTATATAAGTAGCTTATGCACATCATTTTATCATATTCATTTGTACTTCTTTTAAAAACAATGTGATATGAGTTGTTAAATTTATCGAAGTAGATATTACTTTGCACTCCATCGTCAAGGATGTTTTGGCTACCTCTCGTAGGCAATTTTATTTTTCAATGATCCATTGTCTTTCATAAAAAAAATATTTTTTTTGTAGAAAAGATGACTTGTTGAGAAGGATGATAATATATTCTTCTTTAAAGTTGAACATTTCATCAAATAATGTCCTCTTTTGAAAGAGAAGTTAAAATGCCTATAAACATTGTAAGATACCTTCTACAATCTACTAGGGAGACATGGTCGTGTTAGAAGATTGTAGTAGTGGTGATAACCCAAATCGCTAAAGCTCTTATAGTGGCTATTATTTTGTTTTAGGATTTGTTTCAAATATGAGATTTGGCCCTTGAATGGTTTACAAGGCAATATGATATCCTTGAAATGTTTATGAGGCTATACAAGATCACTTGAATGGTTGGGGTTCTTCTGAATGGTCTTTTTGGTGAGATACTTTGTGGCACATACGAGCTCGATACTATATGGTTTAAATTCTTTTGTTTTCTTCTAGTGACAATTTATTCATTGATTTATCATTTTTTCTCTGAAACCTCACAACTTTATAAATCTTTAATTATGTATTTATATTTCTCTTATTAGTCAATGCTTCATCTAACTGTTTGTGATTTTAAACCATCAGAAAATATGAGTTTGAGGTCGCCTTCTGCCTCTAGAGTCTTGTATTGCAACTGTGAATTGTAGTGTTCTATACATACTTTACGACATGAGCATAGCTATGTTGATCACATTTTTGGTGAGGTCTAATTTTTTTTCTTAGAACTTAAGATCTAGCCATAAGATTTCCTTATTGACTATCCTAGAGGACTAGTGATAAGACCCACCTCACTTAGAAATTATAGCACCTCTTGACTTTTTTGTGTAGTCTCACATTGGTGATCTCAAGTCTTCATCTTTTGGTTGAGATGACTATGACCAACACGTTGAAGATCAAAATGGGTTCCTATAAGATTATGAGGACATAGGAAGACCTTGGGAGCCTTGTCCACCTTTGCCCACACTACCTCACACTCCCCACTTACCATGACCACCAATTCACCTTTTGGCAACATACCTCACTGATGCACTATAAGTTCTACCAAAATTCTGAAATTTCCCCCAATTTCTCCAAATTGCCCAAATCACTCAATTCACAACTTCAAACTTACCATAATATCCAAAATTGTCAACTTTCACCAAAATTACCCAATTTACACTAAATGCACCCTAAAATCATCATGACAAACCCAAGACTTCATGAAACCCATCATGATCCAATTTTCAAGCCCACCATAACCAATTTCCAAAGTCCATTTTCAAAGCTCAAAACCAACCCTTCCTCACTTAATTTCAAAATCCCATGACATAAGCCCAATATACAAGTTTTCCTTAACCCAAATCCACATGAAAAAATTCATCCCCCATGATCAATTTAATCAATCATAAAGTTCAAAAATCTCATGATTAATCAAACCCATAGTGGAATCTCTGAAAATCCTTTCAACACTTAAAATTCTCCACCTTCTCTTTAATGCAATCCATGAAGGCCATGCATGAGCTATAAGCAAGCCATGTGGCTTCATCCAAGCCAAATGGAAGCCATGAAGCCAAGCATGAGTCACATGTGAGCCACCATGCCATTGGAGGCAAAAGGATGTCCTCCTTTCAACCTCTCTATAAGTGTTTAACCACTCTCATGATTCTCCTAAACCTACGATTAAGCACTAATTTCTTGAATGTGGACTTGATCACACTGTTCCACCTAACCTCCACCAACCTTAGTCATTTTGGGAGTGACCTTAATATGTTTCCATGAGCTTAAACCCAAGATTGATCCAAATTGACCCAAACCCTTTCCTTTTTGATTAAACACCCTTAACCATGCTTGGACACAATTGGCTCCACAATTCCTTATCACTAACTTCCCACAACCAAATAATGACCATCCATGCCTTGGCCCGCCACCGTGGCCGTCGAAAAATCCAAACACGAGAATCACCCCCATGGTCAAAATCCAAAATTGAGCCCATCCAATGTGGTTCACTCCTGTTGGATTCTTACCCCTGTCTTCTCTCCACAGAAACCTTGCACCTTTTAGCTTGGCCAATCGAGATCCATGGCCGAGTTTATAAGGACCTCCCCCACAACAAAAAAAAAAGGGAAGTGCTTGAACCTAGGGGAAACTCTGTCCAATTGTCTCCAAACCATTCCTACACTCACACGAACTTCATCCTTGTCATTTTTAGCCCATCTCCTCCACCTAAAAACCCTAATTTCTCCATTGAAATTCAGGGCATTTCTTGGCCATTTCATCAATTTCACAAAAACTCCAAATTAATCCTTCTAAAAGCTTCCCCATACCTCAAAACCACTTCCTTGATCTAAAGCCCCCTTTATCGAGCCCTCTACCATAACCCTTAGACTACACCCAATCCACCATTTGGTCTATATCATACCTAGGCCCATCCAGAGAGCAAATCAACACTTGGAGGAGGTTCATGGCATCAAGGCGAAGCTTCTCAACCAATCTAATTGAGGCCTCACCTCTTGGACAAAGAATAGCTCTAAAGCTCATGCTTTTGCCTCGATTTGGTATTTTATGAAGAGAATAAACAATCCATATCCACCTAACCATATAGATATGTTCACCTCACTTAGATGAAGATGTAGGAATAAACCCCATCAAATTTGGTTAAGTATCGAGAGAAATCTTAGCTCTAGAGTGTGGACGGTTCACGAGTTTTGATTCATTTAAGATGATGAACAGATGTCGTTAATTCCAGTGTATTCAAAACCGACAGCATGGATTGAGTTAAAGAATGATCAGACTGGTATACGATCTTAGACCGTGAGGAGCTTCTGATCTGCCTAGGTTGAGGTGGCGCCGACGTGGATAAGTAGAAAAATCAGGATTTTTTAATTTAATTATATCCAGAAAATGACATATATTTTCAAAAAATCATATCATGGTGTAGAAAAATTACAAAAAAATAAAAACTCCTGTGCTCAGTGAACAAAGAGGAATTCAATGAATAAAAAATAAAAATTATTTATTTTTAAATTAATTAAATATCTCAAAGATTATTTAAATCATAAAAAAATTAAATACTTGCCACAATGGCTTGAAAATTTCAAGGTTTATCCCCCATGAGATTAGAGATGGTCTTTGATTATTCTATGGTCAGAAGACACCTCTAACCCTAAAAGCCCTAATTTTTATGTTAAATGCCTTTATTTAATTAAAATAATTATAGAAAATAAAATAAAAATCATAAAAGCATGAAATTAACTTTGGTGAGTTCACTGTGGTTAGAGGAGTAAAGGAAAAAATAACAATGAATTTTAAAATTTAAAAATAAAATTTTCAAGTATTTATGTATTTAACTCAACCAAAAAAATTATAAAAGCTAAAAAATATTTCAAAAAATCAAGAAATTTGTGTTGACTGCTCTTCTAACCATGCCCAACATTATAAAATTTTCTTAAGAACAAATGATATATTTTGAAGGATTAAATTTATTGTAAATAGAATTTCATAGTTATTGGTTTAACTAATTATAAATAAATAAATAAATATCATAAAAATATAGTTTTTCCTCTGCAGTATTAAATAGCCCATGAGTAAGGGGCTATCAAAGTTTCATGACCATTTGAATTCAAATATAAGAATTACGGGGAATAAATCCTAGGGATAAAATGATAATTTTAGAATTTTACACTTTATTTAATATCTTAGGTTAAATCAGAGGGAAAATAGGTAAGATTTATGATGATTAATCTGCTGAGATGATTGAAACAACAAGGAGGTAGCAACTCACTTTCAACTTTTTCTAAAAGGATAAGATTGTAATTATTTAAATTGTTGGTTATGTGAAGAAAGAATGATTTGGATGATCCAAGAGTGAGGGTTATGAGTTGGGAGAACATTAATTCACCGATATGCAACCTCGACCAGTGGTTAAACATAATTCAATCTTTCAATAAAGATCAACCGCATTTTAACTTTTTAAAAATTATATGTTTACCCCTAAGCCTTTAAGAGCTTGATAGTGAATTAGGTTCGATTTAATATCTTTTGAAAATGATTAAAGAAAAAAAAATATAAGTGATGATAAACATCTTAAAACACTACAAGCTCAAGCCCAGTTAAGAGCAAGGAGTGTAAAATTCCCTATTAGCCATATATACCAATAGGAGTGCTCACTGATAATTCTTAATAGAACATTAAAAGGGCGATCAATTACCTCACTCATGGGCTAATTAAGACATCAAAACCACACCAAGCATAGTTAAAACAAGAAAGATTCCTAACGTAATTAGGTTGATTGACTCAACAACTTAGCAAGGCCAAATGAACTTGAAATGGTTCAGGAGATTCCAAAGTTGTCCCGAGTCACTCCCTGAATACCTTTGCAAGATTTTGGATATTTTATAGGATATTTGGGCTTATTACAATTTTTTTAGGAAAATCATACTTAAATTATAAGGATCCACCAAGATATGATTCAGGCCCCCAACAAATCATTAGTGAGAATTACCTACCACCACTTAACCTACATTAAAACCCAATGCTCAAGGGTATGAGTCTTGGATATGGTATTCAAACCCTTGTGGGCAACTGAGGATATTTAAAATATGGCCACATATAAATCATTAGCCTGGTGTATGTTGGAGGTTTTGGTGGCATGGACAGTGCTGAGAAAGGCGTCTGGTGATAAATTCAGGATGGTAAAATAATAGTGTATCTTCTGACCCGAGGACCATACGGGGATATAAGATTGACACTACTATTCCCCGACATTTGATAAGAGATAACCCACACATTCTAAG
The DNA here is from genome assembly GCA_002079205.1 of Phalaenopsis hybrid cultivar. Taxonomy (NCBI): domain Eukaryota; kingdom Viridiplantae; phylum Streptophyta; class Magnoliopsida; order Asparagales; family Orchidaceae; genus Phalaenopsis; species Phalaenopsis hybrid cultivar. Next base: position 242,303 of record JXCR01122030.1, read on the forward strand.
GCTATCGGTGGTTCCAACTGGAAAGTGTGATTGATTTGTGAGCAGTCTAATTTATAAAATATTCAACTATAAAGACAAGACAAATACATTTCTTGTCAAACTAATACTTTGACGGCTAAGTGAAGATCTACCTTACTTATGTACATGAAAAACGATAAATTTTGGGTGTTACATTCTAAATGTCCACTTGTCAGTCATTGGACTAGGGCTAAAGATTGTCCTTCTTATATTGTCTTGTGGTAATCTTTAGTTGATGTCGAATTTTATACACACAGATTGTTGATAGTTTTCTGCGAAGTCCTTCAAGAATGATGATTCTGAGTCCATCCCACAACTTGAAATTGTTACACTTAGTCCTGATCTTCTTGAAGGGTTTATTTAATGTAATTCACCTTCTTATTTTCCCTCAAATTTTATTTAAATATTCAAAAGTTATCAGCGTCGGAGGCGGGAGTTACACACTGCCATTTTTGTCTTTTTACTGTACTTTTATTTTCTTTACCGTACTTTATAGCATGTTTAATAATGCATAATTCAAGTAAAGGACCCTAGGGCAGAGAGCATCATGACACCTGTTTTGGGGGAACACTACAACAAGCTTCGAGACCCAATTATAATTACGAGTTTAATCATAAACCTTAAACCCATAACCATCACAACAAGTATCTTGAAGCTAGTTGCCCGAGAAGCAGGACGAGGATGCAAGCGGACAAATGACTACTTCAATTGACGGTCAATACTCTGCAATGAAGCAAATCTACTTTAGCTGAACTTTCCTTAGTATTGAATAACATAAACACTTAGAACTTCGAGCTCGTTCGTCAAGCATGATATAAATCCTCACAGTATCTTTAAGCTTTTGCACAATCATGTTGTGGAGTATAAGTCTTGACTCCTTTAAGATTCCGAGGTTGTCGTTCGATACGACGTAAATCCTCTCATCTTCCTAGATCGTTTGCATGATCGTATGTTGTGCAGATATAAGTCCTGATTGTCAAAATAAATGCAAAATTGAACCATTAACTAATCTTTTCTTCTAAAACGTAAAGCTAAACAATATGATAACTTAGGAAGTCATTTAGGTCCTCCTCAGATCTGTGACATCTCATACTTCTCGCTTATTTGACCTCCAAAATAACTAGTCCTATTTGGTCTATTCCCACTTGACTTTTCCTACAAACAACTGTGAAAACTCAACATTAAATTCTTGAAGATGAAACCATTGAACTTAATCGAGAGTTTTCGTAGGTGATTTTGACTGCCTAATATGTAATTAATTATAAGAGTTTGACTCTATAGGAATCTAAGAACCCAAGTAAAATAAACCCTGTTCAATTTTTGTATATTAGATAGAGGAACTATCAGTCACATATAAAGTTTCACAGACTAAACAAATGACATAAATTTCTTAGTTTAAATGTCTGAGCATATTGACAAGTGATATGCTTATCTTTCGGGGTGACATACTACTTGTGGTATTGTGCTCAACCATTTAAACTATTAGACAAATGAGATCTCTTCGGTCTCATTTTCTACAAATTAAAATGTTATTTTCAAAATCAAAATTATATATCTATTAAATTTAAAAAAAAAGTATTCATTTTTTCAAAAACGTTGGCATACAAGCTATGAGAGAAAATTTTATATGTTATCATTAGAGGATTGTGACTTCTTCAAGTGGGCGGATCAGTTAGATGATCTCGGCTCATATAGTAGTTTAGCATGAAGTGTTTCTTTGGAGAAGAATTTATCCTGTAGACTTAAGCATCCGTATTTCAAATTCAATATCATGATAATATTAATTATTATTTTAATAGTTTAATTTTTAATTTTACATGTCGAGTTACTCACTGTTCAGTGAATCGTCCGTTTTAAGATGTAATGTTTGAACTTATGAGTTTTCTGAGGATTCTGATTGTAATTGTATTTTTTTTATTCTATTATAACATTGCAACAATATTGGGCCAAAAAGATATTTTAGATTATAAATAACTGCAACACAACTATACAAAATAATCACACAACTTCACTTTTAAAAAAATTACAGCTACCCATCCGTTGAACCGGCATTCCAATTTCCAAAAACGTTTTAAAAATTAAAGCAGTGGAAAATCAGCTGCTAAGGCGGCGCGGCGCTGCACGTTTTCATTTTTTTCACTTTATTTATAGATGTTTATCCCTTTACGATTCAAAGGGTTGAAGTCTATTTATTTATTTATTTATTTTACTTTGAAGAGAATAATAGACTTGCTCCANAAAGGCGGCGCGGCGCTGCACGTTTTCATTTTTTTTCACTTTATTTATAGATGTTTATCCCTTCACGATTCAAAGGGTTGAAGTCTATTTATTTATTTATTTATTTTACTTTGAAGAGAATAATAGACTTGCTCCGGCTTTCATGTGCATTACCAAGGTGGCGAAGCCTAGCGAGTCAGATGATATCAAGAGGTTCTTCTCTGCGGGAGAGGAGGAAGAAGAAGAAGAAGAAGAAACGGGTCCTACTGCCGGAACGGCCGCAACTCCCCCGCCGGGAGTTGGGCTATTATCTGGTTCTGCTCGGGAAAGGGAGATGTCGGTCATGGTATCGGCTTTGACACGTGTTGTTACCGGAAATGAACCGGCGGCGGCAGCGGCACCGTCTTCGTCGTCGTCTTTCATTTCACCGGGCGGCGGCGGCGGCGGTGGCGGGATTAAAAGAGAGAGGGAAGAGCTCATGAGTCCTAAGTCGGTGAGGCATTACAGAGGGTTCTTTGCAGGGGAGTCTTCCACGAGTTCTGCAGGTAAAGGAGAGATTTTTATGAATTTGTTTATGTCCCCCATTTCTCATCTTCCTCTGTTTCATCATTTTCATGGGTGGATATGAAATTTAAAAAAAAAATTATACTGAAATCAATCAATGTTTGTTTCAGGGAATTTAGTCACATGATTTGGGAAAAAGAAACATGATTTAATATAAATTTTGGATTTCACTGAATTCATATTACTGATTGCTCTAAACAGCAAGATTTTAAGAAAGAGTGCTGGTTTTAAGAATGTAGTGAATCTATTTTTTGTATATATTTATCTAAATTCATTTTTACGAAAATAGAAGATGTCGGCAATCCCATCTTTTTTTGGTATTTGTCAATCGTAAATGCACGAAGATGAAATTTATAAAATTTGCTCTTTTTAATTATTTTACCAGAACCCAATACTGTTACATTTTGAGTTCAATAATCTTCAAAATATATATTTTTATAGCTGTTAATTCTAAAATCACAAGGATTTATAGGGAAAAAAGCCATCTTTTTTATTAAATTGCTTACTTCATAAATTTTCAAGCATAAATCCGAAACGATTATCTTGCAAAACATAGTAAAAAAACAATAATTTCCGAAAGTTGTGCCGATAAACTCAAAATTGTCTTCTGCAGGAGTCATAATTGTTTATTCTTTCAAGTGTTTTATATCCTTATCCAGTCGCTTTACTTCATGTATATTCTAGAAACATTTACACGAAGATATTCCTCACAAATATCTACAATTGCCACCCTCATCTAGCTTTACTGTTGCAGAGGATAATTTGGATTTGACACTAGATATAGACTAAAATCTGTCAATAATTGCATCCAGTTTTTTTTTCATATTCGTAGATACCTAAAATTTAATCCTTATCTATTCATATATGTTTGACTTGAATCACACTTTTACAGATGAGCTTCTAACAAAAATGTGATAACTTTCCTTCATTGCAAAAACGNGTCCCCCATTTCTCATCTTCCTCTGTTTCATCGTTTTCATTGGTGGCTATGAAATTCCAAAAAAAATTGATACTGAAATCAATCAATGTTTGTTTCAGGGAATTTAGTCACATGATTTGGGAAAAAGTAACATGATTTAATATAAATTTTGAATTTCACTGAATTCATTTCAAATTTCTAGATTTATTATTGATTCCTCCAAACAGCAAGATTTTAAGAAAGAGTGCTGGTTTTAAGAATGTAGTGAATCTATTTTTTTTATATATTTATTTAAATTCATTTTTAAGGAAATAGAAGATGTCGGCAATCCCATCTTTTTTTTGGTATTTGTCAATCGTAAATGCACGAAGATGAAATTTATAAAATTTGCTCCTCTTAATTATTTTACCAGAATCCAATACTGTTACATTTTGAGTTCAATTATCTTCAAATTATATATTTTTATTGCTGTTAATGCTAAAATCATAAGGATTTATAGGGAAAAAAGCCGTCTTTTTTATTAAATTGTTTACTTCATAAATTTTCAAGGATAAATCCGAAACGATTATCTTGCAAAACAAAGTAAAAAAAAAAGTTGTGCCGATAAACTCAAAAATTGTCTGCAGGAGTCATAATTGTTTAATCTTTCAAGCGTTTTATATCCTTATCCAGTCGCTTTACTTCATGTACATTCTAGAAACATTCACGCGAAGATATTCCTCACAAATATCTACAATTGCCACCCTCATCTAGCTTTACTGTTGCAGAGGATAATTTGGATTTGACATTAGATATAGACTAAAATCTGTCAATAATTGTAGATTCTTAAAATTTAATCCACATCTATTCATATATCTTTGACTTGAATCACACTTTTACAGATGAGCTTCTAACAAAAATGTGATAACTTTCCTTCATTGCAAAAACGAAAAAGTTTACCTCTTTATCACTGTTCTCAGGATTCTAAGAGAATTCAACAAAATTAATGAAGATTTATAATATCCGCATGAAATTTATTTCAAAATTAAAGTTTTTTTTCCTAATAATCTCCATCTCCATACAGCACCGAAGCAGAGCCGGCAGAGCTATCTAGCAATAGCACAATCCCCATTTTCATCAACTCCGGCGACATTGCAAGAACCACCCACACTACCCCCTGACACAGAGAAAGAAGTTCACCGGAGATACAGAGGAGTCCGGCAACGGCCATGGGGTAAATGGGCGGCGGAAATTCGAGACCCACACAAGGCGGCACGTGTCTGGCTCGGCACCTTCGAAACAGCCGAGGCTGCCGCCAAGGCATACGACGAGGCTGCGCTCCGCTTTCGTGGAAATAAAGCAAAGCTTAACTTCCCCGAAGCAGTACAGCTCCAGCAACCTATCAACGTATCTCCGGCGATACGGTTGACGGAATCTGGTCCTCCGGCGAGAACTACAGAGCCAGTTTGGCCGTCTTCACTATCCCAAACAATGGGCATGGCTAGAGATTACGTGGAGTACTCGAGATTGTTGCAGGGAACAGGGGAGTACCAGGGGATGCCGCCCACAGCGTTATTGGATCAGTTAATGCATTCGAGCTCATCCATGGCGTCGACTTCTCATAAAGAACCGTCTTTTGGTTCTCATTCGGTGTCTTCACCGCCATTTTCCATATCTTCGAGTTACTCAGCAGCGGCGGAAGCAGGACGGCAGATGGGTGTTTTTTGGCCACCGGGCGGTGGCACCAACACGTCGCCGTCATCGCCATCCTCATCCCCGCCGTGGAATGCATCCGCCATGGATCCGCCACGTTCTGGATAGTTACACAAAAGAGGATTTTCAGAATAAAAAAAAAATTTATATAATTAGATGTTTTATAAATTTGTGCACATAATAGTGGGTGGAAATGTCATACATTTAAGAAAAAAATACAGGAGGATAGGGAAACAAAATTTAGTTTTTATTTATGGGAATATTTAAGAATATTTATGGGATATATGTATACAAGTTGGATTTTTTGTTTATTTTATATTGAATTTCTTTGTGAGGAAGGTTAGTTGGTTCTTTGGATTGTTGTTCAGGTTTTGACCACCAGACATTTATTTTTTTAAGTTCNGCACAAGGCGGCACGTGTCTGGCTCGGCACCTTTGAAACAGCCGAGGCTGCCGCCAAGGCATACGACGAGGCTGCGCTCCGCTTCCGTGGAAATAAAGCAAAGCTTAACTTCCCCGAAGCAGTACAGCTCCAGCAACCTATCAACGTATCTCCGGCGATACGGTTGACGGAATCTGGTCCTCCGGCGAGAACTACAGAGCCAGTTTGGCCGTCTTCACTATCCCAAACAATGGGCATGGCTAGAGATTACGTGGAGTACTCGAGATTGTTGCAGGGAACAGGGGAGTACCAGGGGATGCCGCCCACAGCGTTATTGGATCAGTTAATCCATTCAAGCTCATCCATGGCGTCGTCTTCTCATAAAGAACCGTCTTTTGGTTCTCATTCGGTATCTTCACCGCCATTTTCCATATCTTCGAGTTACTCATCAGCGGCGGAAGCAGGACGGCAGATGGGTGTTTTTTGGCCACCGGGCGGTGGCACCAACACGTCGCCGTCATCGCCATCATCATCCCAGCCGTGGAATGAATCCGCCATGGATCCGCCTCGTTCTGGATAGTTACACAAAAGAGGATTTTCAGAATTTTTAAAAAATATATTTATATAATTAGATGTTTTATAAATTTGTGCACATAATAGTGGGTGGAAATGTCATACATTTAAGAAAAAAATACAGGAGGATAGGGAAACAAAATTAAGTTTTTATTTATGGGAATATTTAAGAATATTTAAGGGATATATGTATACAAGTTGGATTTTTTGTTTGTTTCATATTGAATTTCTTCGTGAGGAAGGTTAGTTGGTTCTTTGGATTGTTGTTCAGGTTTTGACCACCAGACATTTATTTTTTAAGTTCGTTGACTGAAAAGTATTCTGGATAGGTGTTGACTGCTGGTTTCGAGAAGGGAGTTGATGTTTTAAACGAAATAAAATATTGAATTTGTCGGCGAATTGCGCGTTTCTCCCCTATGATGAACGTCAGATCCGAGTCAAAGTGGCTTTGGGTTCTTCGTACGACATAGATCGCACGCAATTCCTCTCTATTTACACGCTCAAATCCTGATCTTTGCATTTACTCACATATGACTAATTATTTCCCATCACATCAATGAAAAAAATACTGGGGATCCATCCAGAGTGTAATGATAAGATGATACATGTTAAGTGGGCTGCATCATTTTTAATGCTGACAAATGTTAGTATATTGCGGTGAGACTCATGTGACACGTGACATTTTATGATTGGATTCCAGGCACTTTCATCTACATCAAGACTTTCACTGTTCATGAGTAAATGACCTTTTTTTTCTTATGTAGAAAATAAAGAAAATGGCCAAGTTACATAGATGCCCCCCAATTTTTATGTATTTACATATTTAATAACTAAACATTTTTATATCATCCGAGTCTTTCAAGTCACATAATATTTTAACTTTAATTAAAATTTAGGTGTTACACATGTAAATACATGGGAATTGACTGGTATGTGTGTAAATCTTCCAATAATAATTAAGTTTTTTTTTGAATGTGATCAAATAATATTGATGAGAAAGGATGGAAATTATATCTCAAAAAATAATGAGTTCAAATAATAAATAGTAATATTTATTGTCTATTATCTTAAGATAAAAGATCATAATCATTTAAAAAAACACTCAATTACTTAGATCAATAGAGAGTTGGTGAAATTATACAGCATAGTTTTCTATAAGCTCAATTACTAGAAAACCTTAAAAGAAAAAGAAAACATTAGGGATAAGACTCTTGCTAATAGATTTCTATGACCTTAAAAATGAGGTCGGATGATGAAGAAAACTATGCCATAGGAGACACGAGGGTGAACCAAATGTATTTGACCAAGCCCAAATTGTTAGAGGAGTCATTATAAGTCAAAATCTACCAAGTAATAATAGGATGACTCTCAACTTCAAGAAAAAAACTTCATAGAAACAAAAAAACCAAAATTTTCGAAAGAGCAAAACCAGATTGATGTTTTAGTTAGATCTATTGACGCTTGAGCAATCTACACAACAACTTCGTCAAAAATATGTCGTGAATCTTCAACCATAAAAATAAATGCAAATCACCATCCCTAGATTCTATGAGAGATTGATAAAAAGTATAGCAAATCACCATTATCAAATTTCTTGAGATATATTTGATGTATGTAATAACATGAATGTTAAAATTCTAGTGCTTCTATCATTATTTATGCTTAAAATTTATGATTTTTTTTTAGAATTTAAAGAAAATTAAATCACAAGGTAATGCACAATTTTGAGCACATAAACGTCAAATTTGTGATCTTCATGGTAGGAACCAAAGCTTTCAACAATAAGGCTTAGGTGGGTTGTAAAGGTGTTTTGGGATTGAATTAACTTGTTGAGCTATATTAAGACCTAATGATCACCCCTTTACTAACTTTACATCCTAAAACTTTCATGTTTGTAGTTTCTAAAACCTTGTTCATATTCTTACTAATTGAATAAAATATAAACCAGTAGGTTAATTAACTGAGCTATTTTAAGACATCAATTATAATCATATTGTCATTAGTTTTACTCATAACATGTATATTTCTTAAAATTTTAATTTGATTCATATTTTCACCATTCTTATTCAAAAGCATATATAAAATAATCAATATAGTTAGAATTATAAATATTTGATATGACAAAATATAATTTGTTAAAGCAATGGATAGATATATTATATTTGATTTCCATGACATTCAAAGGAAATATATTTCTAATTCATCCTACATTAGTTCTCATGAATTTATATAAGAAAATTATTTGACTTTGTTATCTAACAACCTCTATTTAAAGTGTGCATCATGAAGCTCTTACATATATATACATCGTAAATGCTTTAGAAACTACTACCAAAGCCTATATTGTTGAAGCTACATCACTTGATACTCACTGTTTCGATGGAAAATGGATAAAGAACTACTCCCGACTTAATATGATTTATCATTCATCTATGAAAAAAAGAAACATATGGATTTACATATCTTCATTTATACTTTTGATAAGTTTACATATGCATGCATAAATTTGTAAAGGGCAAATTAAGTTTTGTGACACCCTAATAACTCATATTTAACAAGTCTAAAACAAAAGGAGATATTTGAAGAACAAAAAAATATAATTTATAAGATTACATAATTCTCATGTTGATACATCTCCGAACATATCACGACTATGGCTGGCCAAGTTGAGATATAGGACAACTAATATGCCTCAAGGATTTGGGTAATTTACATGCAATCCACAGAAATTTTATGCATTTATATAACTCATTATTTAATATCTACTTTTATAACATTAATAATCCAATTTCAGTATTTTCGATCCACACATATAATATTTAATATTTGGTTTAAGCTCATGGAAACAGCCATGAACATAGCTATGTTGACTGCATTTTTGGTGAGGTCTAATTTTTTTTCTTATGCCTTAGGATCTAGCCATAGGATTTCTTTATTGACTATCCTAGAGGACTAGTGATGAGACCCGCCTCACTTAGAAATTATAGCCACCTCTTGACTCTTTTATGTAGCTACACATTGGTGGTCTCAAGTCCTCATCTTTTGGTTGAGATGAGTATGACCAACATGTTGAAGCTCAAAATGGGTTCCTATAGGATTATGAGGCCATAAGAAGACCCTGGGAGTGACCTTAACCTATTTCCATGAGCTTAAACCCAATATTGATCTAAATTGAGTATATATAATATTTATATATATATATACTCATCTCAAATTTCACGACATGAACATAGCTATGTTGACTGCATTTTTGGTGAGGTCTAATTTTTTTTCTTATGCCTTAGGATCTAGCCATAGGATTTCCTTATTGATTATCCTAGAGGACTAGTGATGAGACTTGCCTCACTTAGAAATTATAGCCACCTCTTGACTCTTTTATGTAGTCTCACATTGGTGGTCTCAAGTCCTCATCTTTTGGTTGAGATGAGTATGACCAACATGTTGAAGCTCAAAATGGGTTCCTATAGGATTAAGAGGCCATAGGAAGACCCTGGGAGCCTTGTCCACCTTCTCCCCACACTACCTTACACTCCCCACTTACCATAACCACTCGTACACCTTTTGGCCACATACTCACTGATGCACTATAAGCCCTACCAAAATTCTAAAATTTCCCCCAATTTCTCCAAATTGCCCAAATCACTCAATTCACAACTTCAAACTCACCATAATAACCAAAATTGTCAACTTTCACCAAAATCACCCAATTTACACTAAATCCACCCTAAAATCATCATGAGAAACCCAAAACTTCATGAACCCCATCATGATCCAATTTTCAAGCCCACTATAACCAATTTCTAAAGTCCATTTTCAAAGCTCAAAACCAACCCTTCCTCACTTAATTTCAAAAGCCCATGAGATAAGCCCAATATACAAGTTTTCCTTAACCCAAATCCACATGAAAAAATTCATCCCCACGATCAATTTGATCAATCATAAAGTTCAAAAATCTCATAATTAATCAAACCCATAGTTGAATCCCTGAAAATCCTTTCAACACTTGGAATTCTCCACCTCCTCTTTAATGCAAGCCATGAAAGCTATGCATGAGCCATAAGCAAGCCCTGTGGCTTCATCCAAGACAAATGGAACCCATGAAGCCAAGCATAAGTGACATGTGAGCCACAATGCCATTGGAGGCAAAAGGATGTCCTCCTTTCAACCTCTCTATAAGTGTTTAACAACTCTCATGATTCCTCNTGCTTTAGAAACTACTACCAACGCCTATATTGTTGAAGCCACATCACTTGATACTCACTATTTGTAAGGGACAAATTAAGTTTTGTGACACCTTAATAACTCATATTTAACAAGTCTAAAACAAAAAGAGATATTTGAAGAACAAAAAAATATAATTTATAAGATTACATAATTCTCATGTTGATACATCTCCGAACATAACATGACTATGGCTGGCCAAGTTGAGATATAGGACTACTAATATGACTCAAGGATTTGGGTAATTTACAAGCAATCCACACAATTTTTATGCATTTAATAACTCATGATTTAATATCTACTTTTATAACATTAAAATTATTAACATCACATAAAAAATACGACTAATATTAAATTTAAAATGATGTGCATTATTTGATGCCTAAGTTATGCTGTGATTATGACATTAAAGAATTCTAAATGTAACTATCAAAATTTGAGTTTTAAATAAATATAAATATATAATAATTGTGTTATATGGATGTAAATTGCATAAAGGATCTGATGTAGTTGACTCATAGCCATTTAAACTTATATATTACCTGAGTTTTCTTAATAACACTACCCCAATAACCAACAAAGGAGTGAACCGCAGGTATGTTTGACACTTTTCTGCTTGCCCGATACAATTTTGTGCTTGACCTGACAACAAAAATAAAAACATATATGTGGAGGTCAGGACTCGAACTTGTAATATGAGAGAACAAAAAATGGATCACGTGCCAATTGGGCTATGCGCCTCTTCATACATAGATACATAGATACATATATACATAGATACATACGTGTGTGTACATACATACAAACATGCATACATACACACATAAATATGTATACTTAAAAAAAGTGAGGGAAGGAAAGATAAAAAAGAAGAAAAATAATAAAAATATCAGATTTCAGTATTTTCGGAAGTAGCATCCCCCAAAAATAGGGGCAACTGATACGCTGTTAAAAAATTTTCATCATTTAGTACGGATATCAAGGCGTTGCATGAATCTCAAGGTAAATTTTTGAGCGAGGAATGTTCAAACTTCAATTAAAAATCCTATGATATTTGATTTTAAAAAATTACAATAAAATCGACTGACTTATTAAGACGTACACAATGACATAAATATTGGCTCAATTTGAGTAAAATCAAGCCTAAATCGAGTTGTTAAACCATTTTTGGAAGCATTTTGTGCTTAATTGAAAGTTCAAATGGTTTACAAATCTAAAATGCTTATATTCAAATCAGTGTCTCAATGAAATGAATCAAATGAGCTCAAGTTCAATTAATTGCAACATAAGTAAGGCACTCAAATAGTTGTAGAATGTTGTTTGATCAAGTAGATCTTTTTGAGTCGTTCGATGGTGTAGTTTTGATTGATTCCTTCTTTATTATTGGGAGGCCTCTCCCAAATTCTATAAATGGAGCTGTACCCCTTCATAAAAGGGGACCAAGACTGTGAACCAAAAGAACTCTAGAGCCTTAAGAAGAAGGGGATGCAGTCCATTATTCTACACCAAAGGTCTAACAAATGCCACCAACTCTTCCATTTGTTGAACACCATCGATCACCGCTCACCGGTTGCCATTGACAATTATTTGCCTCATTGTGCTCATTGCAACAAAGCCCCTTTGTAGGATTATGTGTGCGTTGCAGAGTCACAATCTACATTGCAGATTATTGAAGCATCATAAGGATAAGTGCAAAGACACATTGCAATGATAGAATAATGATGCACCCGCAATAATGAATCTTGAAGACAATGTGATAATGCACCACTCAATAGCTGCTTAAAACCACCATACTCATAATACTTGACCAAATTTGGTTTACATGGTTCACATCTCATGCAACTCTCAACTCTAGCATGTGGCCTATATTTAGAACAGTTCATGCATCTCCTAACTCTAGCCTCTACGACCTACGAATGTTATTGTAGTTCATGCAGCTTCTAACTACTGACTTTGTGGCTTACATACATTATCATTGTTCATTCATATTAAAACTCTGGTTTCTATATCCTACAAATGTTATCACAACTCACCACTGCGTCCTAAGTTATCAGCTATAACCTACATGGTCCACAACTCAATCAACTTCAAACTCCATCCTCTATGACCTATGAATGTTATCACAACTTATGCATCCCAACTCTGGCCTCTACGACATATGCACGTTACAATTCATACAACTTATAACTCTAACCTCTACGGACTATGATGTTTTTACATCGTATAAATCTCTTAAACTCCACCCTCTATGGCCTATGTAGATTATAACAGCTTATAAAGCTGACCTACGGATGTTATCACAATTCATTCAACTCCCAACTACGACATATGCTGCCTACAAATATTATTACAGCTCCTCGCTACTGCCTACATGACCAACTACAACCTAGGGGTGTCAAAAATTGACCCGACATGCCGACACAACTCGAACTCGACTCGAGAAATCCGGGTTAGGGTTGACCTGAATATTATTTGGTTTTGGATTGAGACTGATAATTCGACATGTAAAAATTTTGGTTTGGGTTCAGGTTGAACCTGAAAACCTGAATATGATCCGAATAAACACGAAAAAATTTGCTTGTACTCTTAACTCTTATATCATTGCTTATTATATATAAATAGAAGGATTTTTTAATTTTCATATTATTACATGTTAAATGTTAGAAGTATAATTTTTAATAAAAAAATGAGCTGACATGTTAAATAGGTCGTGTTGGATTAAACATAGCTAGGCGAGTCAGGTTCAGGTTGAGCCGATTTGGGTCGTGTCATTTTCGGATTGGATCCAAACCCGACCCACTAACCCAAATTGAAATCCCTACTACAAACTAGACTGCTTACAACTCACACAATTCTCAACTCCGACTTCAGTGGCCTACGCACATTATCACAACTCCATACTACGACCTTTATGACCAACCAATGCTTATGAAACAAACATCTACGATCCACATGATCAAAAACTACCATGACTTTCAATTACGATCTCTACGACAAGCTGGTGTTGTAACCACACCTATAATATTCTTGATGAACTAGTCGATTATTACAAAAATAACGTTGTGCGTGAACTTTATAATTTCATTTTCCCTAACCCAGTAGAATAACGGGTCTATAGACTTCCAATTACATGGTCAATTATTACAAGTGAGCTAAACACCTTATTTTTTTCTCTTTACTAAGGTTTTCTACGTAAAAATTTCTAGTGTCCCAATCAGCCACTTTTCTTTCAAAGCTAGAACAATAAATAATCACTCTACCGCCGTGAATCTTCTGGCACACATCAATTCAAAAAAAAAAAAACAAAAAACAAAAAATATACTTGGGATCACACAATTCTTTTTAATTTAGATATCTAAATCGCTAAAGTTTAATATTTAATATTTATAACACTTTGAGCTAGTAAATATATGCATGAAAACAGTTATTTTTTATGTGATAATGTAAATATTAAAGTTAAGGTGCTAACAATATTAATATATAAAAATTGTGTGGTATGTATGTAATGCCCAAAAAAAAAAACTGCAGCTATAGTGAACAAAGTGTAGCTGAAAAAGAAGTTTACATCGAACCTCTCAAAACGGCTACACGTGGATCATTTGGTATTTCAACTGATAAAAATATAATTAATAGCAGTATGCATAGAAGCGTTGTCGACATAATGCCTAATTGACAATTCTTATTAAGCTTCTTTTGTTGAACTGAAAGCTCCCTTCTTTAGTTAATCAATCCAGATCAGTGAAAGAGACAACATGCCTCACATTCTAATCTACATGTGGGTCACGATTTGAAACATTTCTGATAAATAAGTAATTAATTATATTAATTTTTTTTTATTTTGTTTTCTTTTGATATATATATAGCATGTTGGTTGACATCCTCGATATAAGACCCTTAGGGTCGGGAGTTTGAATCCTCTCTGGCGACGTGAGCCTTAAAGTCGTGGTACTTGAATTGTTAGACAAATTAGGAGTGACTGGAGACTCGTATGATATGTATATGAAAGGTAATCAGTATTTGACAGAGACCCAAATACCGATTTTCAATGCACTAGGCCCCTTGATGAGAGCCCGCGTTATGTGCCTAAATATTCGAGAACTCAGCGCCACTGGGGTTCGAACCCGTGACCTGAGGGAACTTACAGCGAACCCCGTCAACCAACAGGCCACAGCTTGCGGCACAGACTCATATCATATATATAAGTTAATTTGTACTTAGCTTGATATTACATAAATTTTTTTTATAAAAGTTATTTATATTTTTGGCAAGTCAAATGAAATATTTTTATCATATGCATACATACATAACATATAAAATGCCTAGATACTAACAATTTGTTAAAACCGGGAAACCAATCATTAATTCTTAAATCATATTTTTTATGTAGTAGTAAAGTTATTGTGGTTGCACATTTTACTTTTGATAACTGTTTATAATTGAAAAATCATGCTTCGACAACTAAATCACAAGTCTTTATAAAATTTTTTATAATTTTTAGAATTGAAACCAATCCTCTTCTAGATCAGCATGTAAAAAGGTTGTCTTTACATCAATCTACTCCAGACATAGATCTTCCTCTGTTGCTAAGATTAGCACAACTTTGATATGTCTTATATTCACCATAGGAGAAAAAATCTCAGTGTAGTACCTATTATCATCAATAAGACTTGCCTTGTAGTACCTACTATCATCTAACTCTATTTTCAGCTTGCAAACCCATTTGTTGTGTAGTGCATTTTTATCATTCCTTAATACCTCTAAATCCCAAAGTCAATTTGACTCTAAAGATTGCATCTTATCATATATGACAAACTCCCACTTCTTTGATTCTTTAACTTGAGTGTCCTTCTCATAGCATTCTAATTCACCACTATTTGTTAGCAATAAATAATATGAAAAAGCAGAATAAATATGTTCCTGTAGTATCACTTTATTAGACCTCCTGAATTTAATATCAGGTGATTGTGAAACTTCCTATGATTCATTTGATTAAGCACTTGTTTTTCCTTCACCCTCTTGATCACCACTGCCATCTATCTCAAGCTTTGAATTCATATTTTATCCTTGTAGACCTCCATTTCAATATAAGTGAAAGCTTTGGTCCTAATGAACTTATGATTGTGACTGTCCTTGAATTTGGAGCTAAATTCATCCGGGTTATATCTAATGAAGGTATACTTGACAGATTTTGAGTCAAACTTACTTCAGGACCCACATCAATTTATATTCAAAACACCCAAATACTTTGAGATGAGATAGATTTACTCCTTTATCACTCTAGGTTTATTCTGGTAAACTTTCCTTCAAAGGTACTGACAAATCATGATAAGTCAGGTTAATAGTAGTGTTCACTATTTCTGCCCATAGCTGCCTTGGCACACTCTGTAATATTTTTGTTCATGCACTCATCTACTCCATGTTGTTGTGGAATTCTTAGAAAAGAAAATTCATGTCTGATCCCTTCAAAAAGATAAAAATTCCTGAACCTCTGATCTCGATACATGCTCCATTATCTGATTCAAGAAAATTCAGCTTCAAGCATGTTTCACTTTTAACTATGGTCTTCGACTTCTTAAATACTTCAAATACATCATGTTTTTTTACTTTAAGATGTAAATCGATATTTTTTTAATATGATTGTCAATAAATGTGACAAATTAATGGGAATCTCCAATGCATTGAACTTGAGTAGGACTCGATACATCAGTATACACTAAATTTAGTTTCTTTTAACTTTACCATTGACAAACATTAAAAGAAAGAAACTTTATAAAATCTTCACATAAATTCAAATCTTTTGATTTTAAACCATAATATTTATTTTTAAAAAGTATGGATTTCATATATTTTTTGCTCACGACCAAGCCTATGGTGCCAAATAAATGCATGCGCATTGGTTCTAGCCACATCAATGAATTATGCCATCCGATTAATAAGATTAGGAGTGCCTTTAATGTTTCCCCAAGCTATCAACATTTCCACTTGGTCACCTTCTATGAATCACCTGTGAAAGTAGTCATAAATCACACCTTTGCCAACTGGCTCACCAAGATTGGATTTATCTTTAGACTTGGATTACATATAACTTTGATAAGTGTCCAGACTATTCCATTTGACAACTTGATATCTACATCTCTCTTTCCCATGATATTACAGGCCTTGTTGTCTCCTAAAAAAACCTTCTCTAGATTACTCTGAGTGTAATTTTTGAATACCTCTTTGTTGGGGCATATATTAAAAGTGACACATGAATCTACTATATAAGATTTATTGTTGTTGTTGCTACCATTTCTAGATGTTAAGTATATGAGATGATATTCCACTCTTTCGGAGTACACCATGGCTCAAACATCCAATCTAGTGCCCTAGAGCACACTGTACATCAATATGGATGTTTTTCCCTAGTGCACCCGTACCAAGTGTTGGCGTGACTATGCCCAAGTTCTGGCAAACATGCGCTCAAGTTATGACTTGCTCGTGCCTACCTTAGGTCCAGTGCAACTGTGTTAAATTTGCGCTGGCAAACAGAGAGCACGAAAAACTGTAGCAACTTTGAGACATGCCCACGCTTGTCCAAGCGCACTCATACTCGAGCTTTGGCACGCCTATGCCTGCCTTCGGTCCAGTGTGCCCTCAACAGACCCCATTTGGGTCCACCCTGATAAGCTAAGATAATGAAAAGCCCGCGCTCGATGTCGGGCTCACTCATTATTGGATCTGCCTCAGGTTTTATTTTCCACTTCGATACGTGGCTTTTGAATGTCGTGCAGGTTCAAAGGTTTTAGTAGTTCGGTAATCAAGCACGTCATCGAACGTAGTAAACCACCTGAAAAGGTAGAAATACAATTTTTATGATTGGTTTGATTAATCAAAATAAGAAAACATTAGATATATGCATTGGTCTATGATTGAACTTGATATATCATATTCTATATCGAATCTGAAGTCTAAATAGGGTTTAGATTAGTTATGGGGTCTTCTTCTCCTTATAAGGGAAAGCTCCCATAATTAATTATATCTTATGAAATTGTATTTATTTAAGAAACCTCTTGACTAAGGTTGTGTTTTTTCCCTTAAAAAATTTCTAAGTTTAGGTTTCCACGATCGGACATTAGATTTTCAAATGAGAAAGGCTCAAAGTTGACTGTTGTTAATGAAAGCCAAAAGGGGAAAAGGTAGGGAACACACGAAGCTACCGAAGAAACCTCAGTACCATCCCAGACTATCCTATGACTTGACACTTAACATTTTTGACAAAATAAATTAATGTTTCATCTAGACTATCTGTGGGCCCCTAGATTCGGCCCCGGGACGCCGATCTAGCTCGAAACCTTGATTTTTACAGGGATCACCCGATAAAGAATTTTCTTTATTTGAAAGTTATGAGAGGCTCTGTAGAAGTAAAACATGTTCCCATAACTATGAAATAGAATATCATGATTGGCCATATGCTAGAGAAATCACTGCCAGTGATCGTCCTAAGACGTGACGCGAATTGGGTGTCCCAAACCTTAATTTTCTCGTTGCACACGTAGGTGGACTTCGTGCTTCCTATGGCCGTGGGGGGCTCTGGATGGAAATGTGGTGACTACTAATCATTATATTAGGCACCAATCACATCTCACCTCCTGGATGTGCCTTCTGGGTATGGTTGAATTGCCACCAAACCTAGCTACTTGCTTGAACAAGTGCCAGAAGGTCCCGGGTGGGTGTCTTGAGCTATTGAATGCTACGAACGAACCATAGACCATTCTGGTTCATGCAGGTTGACACCCAACACTCATGAAATAAAAAATTTATGCCAACAACGGTGTACTTGATGAAGTCATTCAATTGCAATATTTAGATATTGTTAGCTACATTGCATACTTATTCAATTGTCAATGGTTTGATCCTATTCCAAATCAAGGAACACAAACACTCATTCCTTATGTATCACTGAGGTCAAATTGAATAGATGATATGTGAAGTTTTATCCTTTTTTTTGCACACAAAGCTACACATGTTTATTACCTTCAATCCTCTGGTAGAGTAAGAGACAGTTGATTTGGCTGTGACTATGAAGAGTAAAACAAAACAAAAAAAACTATTGAGCTGCATAGTTCTATAAAACTAATTCACCAAGAGGAAAGTATGTCCGATTTTTGTATTTAGGACGGCACAAACGATGAAATATTTGTACTAGAGGAGAACATAAAGATTTTTGAAATGGTTGCTCATAGTTTGGATGAGGAAGATGAAGAGGGTGAAGAATAAATTTTAGATTCATATTTGATGGTGAATTCTTATAGTGAAACTTAATAACATATGTGTGCAAATTTTATATTAGTTGTTGCTACTGTTATTTTCTATCTTTTACATTTATTATTTTGAGGCATAGATCTTTACTCTTGCTATTTATGTTCTTAGTTGTAGCTTCTACTTATGCTTTATCTTTACTACACCATTTATTTTTGTTTAAGACTATTTTTTCTGCCAGCACTAATCTTCTTAATGTCCTTCCTTTGTTTGTAGATGGCTATAGGTGGTCAGCCACCTCATAGATCCCTTGTTCTAGGGACCCTTGAAACCATATACCATAGCAGGAAGAAGAGGTCGTCTACTTTTACCGATGCTTCTCACTACCGTTGCACCTCCTCCCTTATATACTGCTCTTATAGCACTTCCTCTCCCACGGGCTGCAGCTACACCTCTTTCGACACCTCCTTTCGCACCCATTGTTGTCACCCCTCCTGTGGCACCTGCTTTCGCACCCGATGCTAACCCGTCTCCTTTGACGCCTGCTGCTTCTGCACCTTCTCCCCCACCTACTACTGGCACAACTCTTGAGTCTGGTTTGTCAACTCCATGAGGGTACAATTACTGTCAGAGGGGACTCGTAAGTTATTTTTAATATTGTATTATATTTATTCTTCATGATATATGTTTTTTTGGTAACTAATTTATCTCTAATGCAGATTCATTCCTCACAAGCTGCTCTTCACTTACATCAAAGAGATTTTCAGGATCAGGTATGATGAGCTCTATCTGCGTTGAAGCTTATACCTGTAGCCACTCGAGGTATGTTGTTCAGATAGTTTGAGGTATAATCTTGTAATTTGACTAAAATTTGTAAATTTGATTTAATTTTTTATACTAACACATAGATGATTTTTTACGTTGCAGAACTCTTGGCTCCCAAAAGTACCATTAGCAGATCCGCCGAATCTTTGAGATTCGGGGCAGGCAACACCTTGCCAACATGTTCACGACGGCTTGCTGAAGGATCGAGCGGCCTGCCTGAATTGGTGAGGGGCTATTGGGTCAGTTGATCGTAGCTCGGGCCTCTCTTGATTATGAGAGGAAGAGACAAACGAAACTGAAGACAGAGGGGGTCAGGGGAGCAGTGCTCCATACTAGAAGATCAACCCCGTAAACAGAACACTTTAGGAGACTGGTAAGATTTTCTTTGATATTCAAACATTAATTCAAATTTTGGAGTAATTTTTTAGTGCTAACCATTTTTGTACGCTACACGAGCAAAGGAGTTGAGCCGTGCTCCCTCCATTGCAAAGTTGCATGCCAGAACTCATCGGCACCCAAGGACTGCGCAGTGGGTCTTTGAACATTCTCGGTGGGTTATTGTAAGTTAAAAACCTTACATTAAAATTTTATTTTGACTCTAACTATTGAAAGTGTCAATTAAACACTGGTTTTCACCATGCAGGAGGAGTTCAACAAGCACCGAGTGAGGTATTTGGCCACTTAGGCCCAAATTAACGCCAATTGCAGTGGTAATCAGTATACTAGTATGCATTCAGAGTATGAGCTTTGGACCCAAATGGTAGGGAGAAAGAAGGGGAAGATTTATGACTTTGGAGCAAAGGGCATAGCTTTCGAGGCCGAGCTCTCCTGTAATTCCATTCTTAGTTCACCGAGCTCCTCACAACCAGACCTGGAGACTCTTGATAGACAGGTGGCTGCAATGAATGAGGAGATCCGCTAGTTGCATGAGCAGATGCTACAAGACCAACATAGAATTGAGGACTATATAGCGCTTATGGCGGAGACATTAGCATATAGCCGAGGCAAGTAGTCGATGAAATCCGTTCAGGAGGAGGAGGAGGAGGAGGAGGATGGAGATGGTGAGTTGTTTTTTAATGATTTCTTTTATTTGTAAGCATTATGTCAAATATTTGTTCCGGAAATTTTTAGATTAACTTTAATTTTTTATTTGGAATGATTTGTGACATTATCTTTTTTTTTATTAATGATATTGTTTAGAGATTGATTTGTGATATGATTATGCTTAATATGAACATAGCTTATATTATGATTAAGAGCATATATTTTTTGAAAGTTGTGATACACTTTTCAAATGGACAAATAATCAGTTATATTATCAATGAAAACTGATGATTTACCAACAATATAAATTCAAGCCTACAATGACAGTTCTATATCGTCAGAAATCGTCGGCTAATATAAGACAGGTAAAAGAATTACCTAAAAGCATTATAGCTAGTTCCAAAGCCATAGTTAAGCCAACAGAAATCCCTTAACCAATAAAATTTAGATAATATCCGACCGTTTTGGGGTCGTCGGAAATAGACTCATTTCCTATAGTGAATAAGATGTCCTGCTTGGTGCTTAATTGGACACGATGCTTCAAACAACATAGGAGAGAGAAAAACCCTAACAGTAAGTGATAAAATATGAGTCGGGCATAGGTTTTGTATGGTTAATTTATAAATATTAGAATTTCAGAGTTTCAAAAACAAATTCTTACGTATAAGATGGTTGGCATGTAAAAACCCCATATAAAAAAAGTGGCATTTACATACATACCACATAAGCTAATTTCTACGTATTTTCTTGCCTAACACCTAAACATCATTTTTTTTTACATTTATACTACCCAAATATTTCATATCACATAAGAAAATACCATCATTTTCTACTTTAAAATGCAAAATACACCTTCTTCATGTGTTGGATAAATAAATACACTGGAATTAAGTGGCACGAGTCTAAATCTTCCTACAAAGCTTATCTATATACCCCCACATACCAATTTTTTGTTATATTATGCCACAAATGCCTCATTTTTCAAGTCCCCATCCGATTGCATTGATCTACATCACACTACACCTGTGCAGATAAACACTAAGAAGATAGATTCCAATATATAAAGGCAACAAGTGACTCACCCATCAATATTTATCACGTTACTATATCTAATCATTATCTTCCTCATCTTAAAGAGCATGAACAAATTAAACATACTTGGAATTAACCAGAGCCTGCCAGCTATCATCTACTGACAAGAATCTATATTACAAAAGTTGCCAAATCTAAGCTAGCTTTATTTATTTATTTATTTTTTTACTTCATTTATGAATGTGAAAGAGACATTGTACATCATATTTTTTGGTGTGTATTTTCTGTTCGGACTTCCGACGTAGCTCTACGTGTCACGCAGGGTTTTAAGGTTATTTCTAGGTTATTTTTAATAATCCCGAAATAACCCAGAAATAACCTGAAAATAATTCAAGAATAACATCCGCGGCACGTAGAGCTACGTTAGGAGTCTGCACAGAAAAATTATGTCATTTTCGGCCAACTTTATTTCATTAGGTAAGCCTTTTGATCGAAACATGCTATCTTTTTTGACTTCTCATATTGTATTATATATAATGGTTATGTTTTGCTTCTTATCAAACAGTGTTAGACATAATATTTTAGTACAATGTGTCACATTGCTAAATAAAAATTCTACCTGTCGGCTACTGAGCGGGTGGGTGCGGTGGCTTATCCGGTGGATGAACGACTGTAGATTAAGGGACGTGTGTAGTGTGCCTTCAGGGTGGGTAAAGGGGTTGGTGGCATGAGATAAAAAGAAATGGGCTCTTAGCATTTGCATTCATTTATGTATCCAACACTTAAATTTTTCTTTTTATATTTATGTTAATCAAGTTTTTCAAATCATATTACAGAACACCACTATTTTAAGTTTGAAAAAGGGGGCAGAGCAAAGAGCATGATTCATGTGTGGGAAAACTGTGTTTAAGAATGGGAGACTAATGTTTTGAATTTTCAGCGACATTTTGAAATTTTGATGAGATATCTTCGTATAATTTTATATTAAGAGGTTGTAAAGCTTGTTGAGCTGAAAAAAACTGGATTATCATACATAAGAAAATGATCAATAAAATGATAAAATTATATTAAAAATACGAAAAGATAATTATGCAAAGGGACTACATTAAGATTGGTTTTAGAAACATTGGTTAAGGTTTGGCAAGGTCACCCACCGCTTTTGGCCGTTGGCCTCCCTCACCTGCCACACCCGCCACCTGCCACCTCCNAGGTGGGTGCGGTGGCTTATCCGGTGGATGAGCGACTGTAGATTAAGGGACGTGTGTAGTGTGCCTTGAGGGTGGGTAAAGGGGTTGGTGGTGTGGGATAAAAAGAAATGGGCTCTTATTTTAATGAAATCAGAAAAAAAATATAGTAATAATGTGGAGCATTTGCTTTCATGCTACCCAATTCTTATGTATTTATGTATCCAACACTTAAATTTTTCTTTTTTATGTTCATGTTAATCAAGTTTTTCAAATCATATTAAAGAAGACCACTAATTTAAGTTTGAAAAAGGGGCAGAGCAAAGAGCATGATTCATGTATGGGAAAACTGTGTTTAAGAATGGGAGATTAATGTTTCGAATTTTCAGTGACATTTTGAAAATTTTGATGAGAAATCTTCGTATAATTTTATATTAAGAGGTTGTAAATCTTGTTGAGCTGAAAAAAATTGAATTATCATACATAAGAAAATGATCAATAAAATGATAAAATTATATTAAAAATACCAAAAGGTAATAATGCAAAGGGACTGCATTAAGATTGGTTTTAGAGACATCGGCTAAGGTTTGGCAAGGTCACCCCCCGCTTTTGGCCTTTGGCCTCCCTCATCTGCCACACCTGTCACCCGCCACCTCCGGCATCGTTGCTAGCTGCCTGCCTTGCCAATTGCCAGCTGCCCGACATTGCCACTCATCGATGTCAGATGCCGCTATCGCTTTTCGTCGCACTGGCATTTCTACGTTTGCCGACGCCAGCATGAAGTAGTTTAAATACACATTATTTTCAATTTACTTCAAACCAAACAAAAAAAATATAGTCATACATTTATTTTGCAGTGAACCAAATAACTCTAAAATATTTCAAATTCATTGTAATCATAATACTCTATAAATCTTTTACATTAAATTATTTTTAGCAAATTAAATGAGCCTTTAAAAATTACTTTGAATCAACCATAAATTATCTCACAATTCAAGATAATTTTTAACTAGCTTTAAATTTTAAAATTAAAAAGTTTAGTCAAAGCATAAACAAAGAG
Source organism: Phalaenopsis hybrid cultivar (assembly GCA_002079205.1). NCBI lineage: Eukaryota > Viridiplantae > Streptophyta > Magnoliopsida > Asparagales > Orchidaceae > Phalaenopsis > Phalaenopsis hybrid cultivar. The sequence goes on from JXCR01122030.1 coordinate 266,272, forward strand.
AAAAAAATAACTTAAGATAATTAAACTTTTAAACTGAACAAATTTAAAAATTTAACATTTACTTGTAAATAAATATAACATAAATTTTAATTTATTTTACAACATTTATATTTTTTTAATTTTAGAATTTTATTTTATTCTATTATATTGATATTACTTTCACCCCCATTAAGGTACTTATAGATGGGGTGCCATACGATACCAATCCGCATCAACAAAACACCAACCAATCAAACTCACCCACGCGTCCAGCCGTTTAATTTACAACAGTAATGGAGTTCAAAGTCCCCATTCAAAAATTTTTAAAATTTTCACATTCTGCACTCCCCCGACTCCCTCCCCATTATTTCCCCCATTGTTTCCACCGAGAGTGCTTAGATTTCTAGGAGTGNCCACTCATCGATGTCAGATGCTGCTATCGCTTTCTGCCTACTGGCATTTCTACGTTTGTCGACGTGAGCATAAAGTAGTTCAAATACACATTATTTTTAATTTACTTCAAGCCAAACAAAAAAAAAAATAAAGTCATACATTTATTTTGCAGTGAACCAAATAACTCTGAAATATTTCAAATTCATTGTAATCATAATATTATATAAATCTTTTACATTAAATTATTTTTAGGAAATTAAATGACACTTTAAAAATTACTTTGAATCAACCATAAATTATCTCACAATTCAAGATAATTTTTAACTAGCTTTAAATTTTAAAATTAAAAAGTTTAGTCAAAGCATAAACAAAGAGAAAAAATTAACTTAAGATAATTAAACTTTTAGACTGAACAAATTTAAAAATTTAACATTTACTTGTAAATAAATATAACATAAATTTTAATTTTTTTTACAACATTATATTTTTTTTAATTTAAAAATTTTATTTTATTGTATTATATTGATATTACCTTCACCCCATTAACGTGAGAAATTATTACGTACGGACACCGCATGCATCTCTGCATACGGTGTCCGATCTTGACCGTAGATCACGGTAATCTACGGTCAGAATTATTTCAGTTTTTTTAATAAAATTTTTTTTTTTATGTAAGGCCACCGAAATACATCCTGACTGTAAATTAGGTGATTTACTAATAATTTTTCCATTAACCTACTTATAAATGGGGTGCCATACGATACCAATCCTCATCAACAAAACACCAACCAATCAAACTCACCCACGCGTCCAGCCGTTTAATCTACAACAGTAAGAGTTCAAAGTCCCAATTCAAAAATTTTTAAAATTTTCACCTTCTGCACCCTCTGTTTTTGCACTCCCCCGACTCCCTCCCCATTATTTCCCCCATTGTTTCCACCGAGAGTGCTTAGATTTCTAGGAGTGCAGTGGGTGCACAAACTGTGTTTTCTTCTTGATCCATGGAGGTTGATTTCAAAGAATTTAGAAGGAAAGACCTGCAAAGGCTATGTAAGAAGCACGGACTGCGTGCGAATGCCACAAATTCTCAAATGGCGGATAGTCTTGCTTCCTTTTTCAGGGTATCTTCTTTCTACACTGTCTTTTTTATTCGATTTTCTCTCTGCCGGATTTATTTGCTTTGAATATTCTGGATTGATCTGCATGTAAAAATCGAGCAGATGGTTGAGAAGAATGAACAAGGTCAAGTTGTTTCGAAGGGTTGTGGTGGAAATAGGAGCAGCAGAATGGAGGGAGTGGAAGGGGATGCTGAAAAGGTCGTCATTGTTATAGATGGAGATGAGGAGGAGCTTGGTTCTGTTCTACGAAATGCAGATGGGAAATCTTCATCAAAGAGTCGAAGGTCAAGTGAGAAGAACGAACAGATCAAACCTCGATGTGAAGTTCCCAGTGGGGCAAGTGTGAAATTGATTGAAGAAAATGCCGTCATCGTTCTAGATGATGAGGATGACGAACCTCGTCCTGTTTTAAAAAGCCCGGATGGGAAGAGTGGAAGGTCAAGTGGAATGGTTGGCAAGGCATGTGAATCTGGTGGAAGTAATGAAGAAAACCAGACTGTTGGTGCTGTTACAATTTCTAAGGAGGGCCTTTCAGCTGCAGGTAGAATCACGAGGTCTCGGTCAATGAATTCAGAAGTCGCGCACTCTCCATTTATTAAGAAGGCGAATGCGGGCCGACAAAATGGCGAACCGGCTTTAGATAGTTGCGAGGTTGAAGGTGATGAAGATGTAACGAGGGAGGAAAATTCGAGCTTACTGATTTCAGCTGGAGATGTGGAAGTTAAAAGAAAATGGAATAACAGGAATTCCTCTATGAAGGTCAATGATGAAATTGTGGTCTGTTTGCCTAATGAAGTTTCGGTAACTGAGAATTTGGTGGGTGATCTGGTCCATGAAAAACATGTAAATACTGTTATGGGATCTGACATTACTTTCTCCATTGACGGGGCGCAAGGAAGCCAGGGTCCTGAAACACGAAATGAGGAAGACATTGAAGAACATGAACTGTGTACTAGTGGCAACTTGATGGAAATAGTTGCTGGAAGTGTTGGAACCAGGAGGAAAAAAAGAACAAGAGCAGGTTTGGCACTAGACAGCCCTGCTAATGAAAAAGAAATTGATGAGCTAGGAAGAGCCCATCGTGATGCATTATTGCATAGAGACGAAATTTTGGAACCAGAAGTTTGCTTTGGCTCATCACAAATACTTGGAAGTCCATTGTCATCCAACCCTTCTTCATCTCCGCCGTGTTTGTTGTTATCAGAATTGCATGGCAGACAAGGTGAGATTTGTGGGAAGAAAACAAACATAAACAATTTGTCAATTATATTAATCATCATTAACCTGATGCTAACTTTTCTGTTTAGCTTTATAATTCCTCATTTTTAATATATCTCTACTTGAAGAATTATTTTATGTAAAACCTACTATTTCATTCAACATATGTGTTTAAATAGTTGTTATAATGTTCAACAAATAAACTCAATAAAACCCTCTAATTACAGACGAAAGATATTCACTAAGCCCATCTTGTCACATAATCAAGCTAACTCCATTGAACTAAGTCCTTTAGTGAGGCAATCGGTTACCTACTCTCTAGTAGCTAGATGACTTAGTTCCAACAATTTATTATTCATTTTTTCCTTGATGAAGAATCTATCAATCTCCACATATTTAGTTCTATCATTCTGCATCGGGTTGTTAGCAATGATGATTGTCGACTAGTTGTCACACCACAACTTCATTTAAGTTCCCTGATCCACTTTGAGTTCAACCAACAAGGTTTTTAACCGCATCATCTCAACAACTACTAATGTCATGACCCTGTGTTATACTTCTGTTGTTGATTTTCCTACCACTGACTATTTCTTGCTCTTCTACGAGACCAAGTTGCCACCTACAAACATGCAGTATCCTGATGTGGATGGTCTGTCATTAGCACAACTTGTTCAGTTAGAATCACAAAAGTTCTCAATATTTACATGCCCATTCTTTTTGAGTATCAACTCTTTCCCTGTTGCACTTTTCAAATACCTCAAAATCTGATACACTGTATCCATATGACCCTTCCTTGGGTCATGCATGTAGCGAATCACCACACTTACTGCAAAAAAGATATTGGGTTGTGTGTGACACAAATAGATCAAGAGGCCTACTAGCCTCTGGTACCTCTCACGATCAACTGATTTACCTGCCTTTGTATTGAGATTGATCTTCTAGTTAATTGGAAAGCCTGCAGGTTTGCACCCTCGCATACTTGTCTCCGTGAGAAGTCCATTACATACTTTCTCTAGATAGGACCGTCCCTTGAGGTCCATGGGCCACTTTAATCCCAAGAAAGTATCAGAGTTGTCCCAGAATCTTTACCTCAAATTGCTTCCATAATCTTCCCTTCAATTGAGCAATTTCCGTCTTATCATAACCAATGATAATTATATCATTCACATACACAACAAATATCACAGTGTGATTTTCATGTTGCCGAAAGGATACTATGTGGTCTGCATTGATCTGTTAATATCTCATGCCAACCATTGTCATTATAAATTTGCCAAATCATGCTCGAGGAGACCGCTTCAAGTCATATAGTGACTTCCTGAGCCTACACACATTGTCCACTCTATTGGATGCATTGATTCCTGGGGATTTCTTCATATATACTTCATCAAGTAACTCCTAATGAACAAAAACATTTTTCACATCCAACTGGTAGAGCTTCCATTACCATTCACTATCAGAGAAGTCAGTGTCCTCACCGTGCTCATCTATGCAACTGGTGTAAAGGTTTCATCTTAGTCAATATCATACGTCTGACTGAACTCTTTTGTCACTAGTTGTGCTTTGTACCTCTCCACATTCCATTTTGGAGTTTGCTTTACCGTGAAGATCCACTTGCATCTAACTGTTTTTTTTCCTGTTGGTAGTAGCACAATCTCCCATGTCAGTTTTTATCAGGAGCTCCAAGCTCTTCATGCATCGTCATTTTCCACTTGAGATCCTCTTTAGTAACCTGCCAATACTTGGGTATAGAGATAGAATCAAATGATGCAATGAATGTTTCGTGCAAAGTTCAGATGTTAGAATAAGAAATAAAATCCACAATGTCAATTTCCCACCTAAAATGATCAGAAGTTGTCTCGCATTGTTGTGGGTGGTCCTCCTTAATGTTGGAGGGTAGGAGTGGACTGAAGAAGAATAATATCATATGGAGTTTTGAATCAAAGGTAGATGGTGTAAGTGTCTTAAGTGTTGGGGAAGACCGGGATAATGGGCTTATTGGAACTGTAGACTCTGTTTTCTCGGTTTACCTCTTTCTTCGTATATACATCCTTAGCTCACCTTCAACATGAATCCCACCACCCCTGGGTTCAATATACTCGATTTTTGTCTCTTCAGTTGATTCATCCCATATTATAGGATATTAAATTGCTCCAACTTGAGCCACTCCATCACCATTACTACTCACTCTCTCTTGCCTCATATCTCTACTGTCTATTGAATCATGAAGGGTGAATTCACCTCCAGAGCGTAGCATGGTTCAAACTCTCTGAATGACACATCCATACTTACAAAGAGGCTCTTCTCAATCGGGTTCCAACAGATATAACTCTTCTGAGTAGCAGAATAACCTTTGAGCACATATTTCATAGCTCTGGGATCCAATTTTCCTACAAATAGTCTATTGTCTTTCACAAAGTATACACATCCAAATGCCTTCAATGGAAATATCTCACTGTTATCTTCTTTTAATATCTGACAAGGAGGCTTCTACTCTAGCTCTCTTGAGGGCATCATGTTAATCAATTGAGCGACTGCTAACACTGTTTGCCCCCAGAAGTGTTGTGAGACATTCATTGCCATCATCATGCTCTGGGGTACCTCTAGAAGATGTTGATTTCTTCCTCTGTTACTGCATTCTGTGCTGGTGTGTAGAGACATGTGGTTTGGTCTTGTGTCCCTTGAGTTAACAGGTTGTCCCCAAGTGCTTTGTTGATATATTTTGTCTCATTATCAGATCTTAGTGCCTTCACAATTGCCTCATATTGGGTCTAGATTGTCTTGTGAAAATTTTTAAAGCAACCACCTCATTTTTCTATTTCATCAAGTATATCCAAGTAACACAAGAAAAATAATCAATAAACGTAACAAAATAATGATAACCATTCATAGAACTAGTAGGACAAGGTCTCCATACATCAAAATGTATCTAATCAAACACATTAGAGATCATATTCTCAGGACTGGCATGAGAGCTCCCAGTGAGCTTTCCAACTACACAAGCATCACACCTCAGTTTCTACTTATTTGTCTTTTCATACAATAATGGATAAAAATGACTCAATAGCCTGAATGAAGAGTATTTCATGCACCTTTGATGTAGTAGCAATACATCCTCCACACTCTTCTCAGATCCTCTAGCTCTAGCATTCTCAACTATGGATGCAAGGCTGAGTCTATCCCCTATCTATCCAAGTACCAGAGTCCACTATGTCACGTGTCTGTCCCATGTTTATGGTCAGTCCCCTTTTCTTGAAAGATTACCTTTGAAATGTCAAATGAAACAATACATTTTAGTTAAAATATAATGACACTAATGGATTAAAGGTTCACTGAAAAGGAATGAACATGTAAAAGACAAAATTATAGAACTGGTTCACACCAGTTTCTAAACACACAAGTAGGTGGAGCCAATATGGGGGAGCTCGAGAGGAGTTTCGATAGGACTGTTTGACCTTAAGGTTAGCCCTTGGTGGTGTAGTCTTGGTCAGGTCTACACATACACAAACATGAACCTGATGAGTGACACGATGGAACCAACTGTTTCTCCTCTTGATCAGCAATCTCCCAACGATCACACAATTCAGTGGAGCATGGATTAATGCTCATTTTCTGTTGCTGAAGGCCGTGACATTGTCACCCCAAAATTTTCAGCTTTTCTCTATCTCCCAAGCTGCAGATCAGGGATTCAAATAGCTAGCAAAGGCTACTGGACATTTCTGGCCAGTCGACTAGAGTTGCTTGAGCAATATAGGTTTGATCTATTCCAGTTCGACACCGACAACCCCTCTTTAGCGCCCCTTCAAACCAAACCTTGTCGTTGTGCTTCTCAAACCAATGTGAGTTTTGCATTAGTAAGAAGAGGCTCTCGCAAGTGGCTCGCAATCCTTGCTCGTTTAGTTCTCACACACTCTGCGTCGTCGATGCCTCTTCAATTTCGTCAGGCCTTGACCTCCTTCCTTTGGTTTGCCTCGATAAAGCCCTTCTCGCACAAGTCGCTTGCAGAGATTCACCTGCATGACTCTGAATCCCTTGGCTATTCGGCTAGGGCTCGTGTCATCCCACACGTGACTAGAATTTGGTGTAACAATCAAAGCAACCGCAACTGAAAAGATAGGAGTGTGGTTCGTCTGGCTTCCCGCAACAACACTTCTCAGCTGCTTCCTCCAGACCGCCGACCGATCTCAGCCCTAGCTAGTTGAAGACTTGCACGATCCCAGCTCTGATACCATGAAGAGTTATTTGATTTAAAACCTACCATTTCATTCAACATATCTGTTTAAATAGGTGATACAATGTTTAAAAAATAAACTCAATAAAACTCTCTAATTACACAACTCACAATACTATTGAGTATTGAATTTGATTTTGAATCCATTGTTGACCAAAGACCAAAGAGTTCTATAAAATTAAACCATTTTTTGGAACTTATTCAAATCATTCGGAGCTAAAAGTTTATTTGGATTTGGTTAAATAAGACCCTTATTGAGACAAACAATTTACTTAGTCAAAGTGGGTTGATCAAAAGCCAAAGATTTTAGATTTAGCTCAAATATGGTTCTTAATATCCTACAATTATGTTGACTATATTAGAAACCAAATACATGACGAGGTGATTGGAGTTGGTCTATTGGTTCCTATTGCTTTGCTATTGGGCCACGTAGTCAAACTTTATTGACCAAGCCTATTTGACTTATGGGCGAGTTCAAGAGAAGTTTAAGAGCATCTTGGACGAGTCTTGGAGTTTTAGAAGGATTTTGGTTGACCAAAGGTATTACGCAACAGGGCTTAGTTTGGATTTGGGATTGAGGTTTTGGGTTTCTATTTTAGGTTTGACTTAGAGTTGAACTAAGGGATTCATCACTTACCTATGATGAGTACGGAGGGCTTCTAAAGGCAAGAGGCTTCTAGGCAAGTCTTGAGTTGGACTAGAGTTTGCCTATTCTATGGGATCCGAGGGTCATAACAATGGTCTAGGGTATCTTTGGTTTCAGTTATAGATTTGGATTTTGTCTTCTATAGGTTATCTTTGATTTTGAATGAATATACCTTTATTCTTGAAATTTCATATCTTGAACTAGACATTAATTCGGCTTCTTCAAAGACACTATGAGATATGTTGAATATTAAGACATATCATGGATTTTAATGGGGTATTTTTGAGGCCTATTTTTTAAAAAAAATTATGTTTTCTAGAGTTAGCAAATGCTAAAGTTTTTAAAAAACTATTTTAAGGAGCCTATAAAGAGTCTCTATGCTAAGGGAGGATCTTGAGAAGTTTGTAGCCTCATTTAAAATGGGTTCAATACTCTGCCGTAATTTGGTTTAATGATAGTTTAGTTTATTACATTTTTACAAGTATAATGATTATGGTTGTTTTGGTGAAACTAATATTACTTGGTTCTCATACATCATTTGAAAAACTTACATGTTGTACCATTTGCTGCCATAACTTTGAGAATTTTTGGGACTATCTCACTTTTCAGAGATGATCTCAAATTAATGATGATGCTCAAGAAATATATGATTTTAAGAGGGATCTCATCTGAATTTTAATGTAATTGAACCAGTAGTTGAAGTTGAAGATAATGTGGAAGTAAACTTTGAATTGTTGTTCTTATGAAGAATATCAGGATAAGAGGAATCAGCATGCATGCTTCTAAGTTTAATTTGAAAATATAGATGAATCGATCTCTCTTAAAAGGACGTCATATTTTAATGTTTTCTTTTAGATATGTTAAATACTCATCTCTTTGCTTTTATGAACGCAATGAAGCTATAACTTGTCACCTAAATCACACTATGCAAGGTATTGCTTACTTCAGGTTAGTTTTGTTTCATACTAGAATAAGGCCGTACTTCTATATTTCTTGGTATAGCTTCCTAATAGGTCATTTATTCTTTGGGTGCTTGTTCTCTATTGAACATACTTAATTATGGAGTCAATTTGTTACACCGAAAAGCTTCTCAAGTACTTTGTCTAATATTTTTTTGTATAGTTCAATAATCTTTTCATTGTTATTAACGTGTGATTGGGTTCATTTCTTTCTCCCTTGGTTTCTAAAAGTTTGCTTTGAGCTGGTATTTATACGAATCTCTATCTCAATGATTACTCTCACCATCATTGGACTTATTTTCTTTTGATTTATGATTTCTTGGCTCATTTGCTTTTGCTCGGTTCATCTTTAGAGCATATATTATACTGAATGTTTAGCTTTGTTATAAATTATAATGACCTAGTTGACATTGCAAAATATTATCTACTTTGGCTGAACTTGTCGCATATTAAGTTGAAACTATTGATTTTACCTTGTTTATGTAATTTTTTAGGATGCCACTTATTATACAGATGCTGCATTAAGAATATGTTTAATTTTAAAATTTTCATTGAAACTTTACCATTGCACCTTTTGTACATCATATATTTTGTCCAATCCTTAATCTATGTAGTATAGCAACTTTTCTCTTAGATGTTTTTCAAATTAAATGATTGTCAGGAGTCTGCTCTTTGTTGGGGCCTCTTCATTGAGAATCACTTACACTCATTAGATCGCTCTCTTCAAATTCGGGATGCTATACCTATCAATTACATTAAATGTGACTAATATTAGTTTTTATCTGTTTATAATTGTGATGTATGCATAATATTTTGCCATCGTTGCTACTTTATTATAATCACACTTTTTGAAGAGTTGTGATCATTGATTGTGTGACAAGAGTTTTCAATCATATTTTTGATACCGGAGGAAGCGCAAACCACAAAAATAACTTTTATTAATAGGGAAATAGGGTTACAATACACACAAACTAAAAATAATATCACCAACAAATAGGATGACACAATCAAACACCTCAAAAGTGTACCCTAAGGGCAGTAAAGTTTGGTTGAAAGGTGGGGTAGCAAGCTGGCACAACAGCTGGAAAGGGTTGACAGTGATGGGAAAGGTCGGGACAGTAAGGTAGCTGTTGTAGGGGTGCCGATGGGCTGTCAGGAAGGGTCTGAAGGGGGTTGGACAACAACTTACTGCAGTAGAAAGGGGGCGGCAGTGCAAAGGGAAGTTGTTTGGGTGGCCGGCGGCTAGGGGAAGTGGTGGAAAAGTATGGAAGATAAACGGGGGAGATACAATCACCATCTCAGAGTAGGATACAACCAAAGCACTATCATCTCCTCGGATACAGCCCTCGAAGGGGAAAATGACTCCACATAGGATGTTTGAAAGCAAAGACAACAAAAATTAAACACTAAATCCAGAAAACAGTAATTTAAAAACTTTCACAAGGGAAAAATAAAAAAGGAAAACCTCCATAAAAAAATCATTGAAAAGGAAGGAGGGGAAAGGAATTGGCGGTAATGTGGCGCTTGATCAAGCGAGAAGTGTGACGGGGCGGGAGACACAAAAGAAAGGCCGCCCGGGTCATTTGAAATTGCTCGGTATTTTGGATCTCCTGGACCGGTCCCCCATGCCAGCCGGTTCAGTTGGCTGGTCCATTTCCCGCCTTATTGTGGGAAAATCCCGCACCCGCGTCCATAGCAGGAAGAGGGAAAGCCCCTCATCAAATTTATTTGAATTAATGTGGTAATTAACTATCTTTAGGCAAAGAAACTTAATTAGACATTCATATCAGACTTTTGGAAGACGGTAAAGATTGAAAAGTGTGAATAAAATATTGTTTTTGAGTTGCACTTGAGAAAATTTGACTGTTTATGATATATAATAACCACACTTTGGTACTGTTGCACTTGGATTAATACTTTGTCAAGTGTGGTTTAACTCTATCACAATTAATTTTTATGGGTATAATTCTCCTTTTTGAAGTTAATATTGACTCTACTATCTTGAACTATGTACGCAATTATTTCATCGGTACAATTTTCATTTTATAAATTTGAAATTTAACTAATGCCTTGCAGATGGACAACATTTTCCTTCTAACGATGTGCCGTTAAGCAAACAACCTGGTTCTTTGGATAGAAACAAGGATCTAGAGATGGAAGAGTGTTTGGTCCGCAAAAATTTCATTATTACTGAGATTACAATGGTGGACGTGGATGATAAATTTTGTAAAAGACCATCTACCTGTGAATTGGATCATGCATCAACAGATGGAGAAGCATCAAAACAATCTTCAGCCACAGCATTAGATTCCTCACAAGGCCACCACAACATCAAAGAGTGTTTTTGTTTAGTTTCTGCAAATTTAGAAGATGGCTGTAATAAATGTTCTATTGCTCAAGCACACTATAATAGATGTGGTGAAACTGAGGATTCAATGAATAATTTGAGTTTGTCTGGTCAGGGTTGTGAGACTTCTGAATTTTCTGGTGAAGCTACAGGTTTTAAAGCGAGGGAAAAATGTCAGAATTTTGAGGAAGTTAGAGATGTCGAGGAGGGAGAGAAAATAAAGAAACTATTTGAGGATCATGAGACCCATAAAGAGAAGGAAAGTGGAAGCGAACGCCAAGGTAAAATATTTCCTGCAATTTATTTTTAGGAAGATTTACATACTGAAGAAAAAAATTGGCAAACGGTATTTTCCTTTATTCATGAGTTGGGGTTCTATAGACCCTTATAATCCTTTTACAAATAACCTCTAGTCCTCTTCTATATTTTTTTATTTACAATTAGAATCCTCAAAATAAGATATAAATCTCAACACTCCCGCTCAAGGTGAACAAAAGATATCCACTATGCCCATCTTGTCACATAATCTAGACAAATCTAATGAACTAAATCCTTTAGTGAGGCAGTCTGCTACTTGTTCTTTATTGGCTACATGACTTAGCTCCAGTAGTTCGTTGCTCAGCTTTTCCTTGATTATGAATCTATCAATCTCCACATGTTTGGTTCTGTTGTGTTGAATCGGGGCAATGCTGATTGCTGACCGGTTGTCATGCCACAACTTCATTTGAGTTCTTTGATCCATCTTGACCTTGACCAACAAGGCTCTCAACCACATCATCTTGGCAACACCTAAGGCCCTGACCCTATACACTGTGTCTGTTGTTGACCTCTCAACCACAGATTTTTTCTTGCTCTTTCAAGAGACCAAGTTGCCACCTACAAACATTTAGTATATTGAGGTGAATCTTTTGTCATCTGGACAACTCGCGGAGTGAACATCACAATAACCCATAATGTCTATGTGTCTGTTCTTCTTGAAGATCAATCCTTTCCCTGGTGCACTCTTCTGATATCTCAGAATCTGATACACTGCATCCACATGACCCTTTCTTGGATCATGCATATAGTAGTTCACCACGCTCTTAACAAATGAGATGTCGGGATGCATGTGACTCAGATAGATCAGACGACCCACTAATCTCTGGTATCTCTCACGATCAACAAGCTCTCCTGCCTCTGCAGTCAGCTTGGTCTTCTGATCAATTGGAGAGACGGAAGGCTTACATCCCAGCTTGTCTGTTCTTGCGAGTAGATCTAATACATATTTTCTCTGAGATAATACCATCCCCTCTAGTTCACGAGCCACCTCAATCCCAACGAAGTATCTCATCATTACTAGTGATAATCATATTATCAACACAAACAACAGGTATAGTGATGTGACCACTATTTTGACGAAAGAACACCGAATGATCAACATTGATCAGCTGATATCTCATCCCTATCATAGTTTTTATAAAGATGTCAAACCAGGCTCAAGGAGATTACTTCAAGCCATAAAGCGATATTCTAAGCCTGCACACCTTGTTCGTTGTCTGATTTGTATTGAATCCTGCTGGTATGTCCATATACACCACATCCAGTAACTCACTATGAAAGAATCAGACAACGAGCAACTTTCAAGTTGTCAAAACACTCCAAAAACCTTCAATGTTACTGGACATAATACCTTCAATCTAACAGCAGGATTCATAGTGAGTTACTGGAGGTGGTGTATATGGACTGACAATCTAACTCGCTATAAATCCTTCAATGTTACTTTCAATCTAACAGCAGGATTACGTATACACCACCTCCAGTTCATCACGCTCCAAAATCCTTCAATGGGTTGATTCCGCTATTATCTCCTTTCTACATTTGACAAGGAGACTTTCAATCTAACACTCTCGATGACATTCTGTTGATCAATTAAATTGTTGTCAAAACTGCTTCCCCCAATAGTGCTTTGAGACATTCATCGTGATCATCATGCTTCGAGCTACCTCTAGAAGGTGTTTATTCTCCTTCTTAGCTACTCTGTTTTATGCCGGTATTTATGAACATGTGGTTTGATACTTTCCCCAAACGTCTTGTTGGTATACTCTTTCCCATTATCAGACCTCAATACCTTCAACACTGTACTGTATTGAGTCTGAATCACCTTATGAAACTTTTAAAGTAGACAAACAAATAAATTTTTAATAGATATAACCCAGTAACACAAGAAAATAATTAATGGAAGATACAAAATATTTGTAGCCATCCATAAAAGTTATTGAACAAGGTCCCCATACATTTGAGTGCACCAAATCAAAAGCGTAAGAATTTTTACCATAATTAACATAAAAGCTCCTGATATACTTACCAAACTCACAAGCATCACACACAAGTTTCTGTTAATTTGTTTTTTCATACTGGGATTTATACAAACAATTCAATAGACTAAACGAAGAGCGTCTTATGCGTCTAGAATTTAGTAACAAAACATCCTCCACACTTCTCTGAAATCCTCTTGCTTTAGCATTCTCAACCATGGATGTCAAGGCTGAGTCCATGTCCCACGTCTCCGGCCAATCCTCTTCTCTTGAAAGATCACATTTGGAATATCAAATGAAACAACACATTTTAGTTGGATTATAATGACGCTAATTAATAAAAGGTTCACTGGAAAAGAAGGAGCATGCAAAACATTAGATAAAATCATAAAATTAGTACACATCGTTGTACTCTTACCAACCATAGGCTGTGTTGTACCATCGACAATTTGAATGTTCTCTGAAACCGCTAAGTGAGTATAGGAAGAGAACTCACTAACGATACTTGTCACATGTTGATATGCACTAGTGTCTATTATTTATTCTGGTAATCTTGTGGTGAATATAGAGGCAAGTACATGTGTATCATGAGTAACTTTGGCTATGTGAGCATAACTAGCAGTGTTCCTCTTGGATGATGATAAAGTGGATACACTCTTAGTCACATTACATGCCGCTCTCACTGTCTTATCTTCAACATCTTTAGTAACTCGTGGTCCTCATTGGTAAAAGCTACCCATGTTTTTCTCTCGTTTTTTTCTACCATCAGATTTGTCTGGTAGCCTCCCTCTTCCACCCCTTGGGCCACACAATTATGACGAAGGCTTCTTGATTTTCCGTGTCCATCTGTCTCTCTCTCCTTAGGTGGTTTTGGACAAGTCATGCTCAAGTGTCCTACTTCTCCACAGTTGAAGCACCTGCGGATCTCCTCTTGGGCGCATGTCATATTTGAGCTTGATGCAGCCAAAGCTTATCGTGTACCTAGAAGTCCACTTTGCTCAAAGTTTAGCCTAATGCAACTCTCCTACTATATCATCAATTTAATCTTTTTACAAATAACACTTAGGCTTTTTCTATTTTTCCTATTTACAATGAAACCACCCCCCAAAATAAGATACAAATCTCAACATATACATACCACTCAATTCCTATGTATTTACATATGTAACAACTAAAATTTAATTTTTACATGCATGCCTCTATAATTGTGCATTAAAAGTCGTAACAATACTTGCAGAAAATGTGTTCCAATATAGCAAAAAAAAGTGGACGGTAAAGGTGTAATAACGCTTGAGGGAAGAGCATATACAATTAACATGAGAAACTGTAGTTCTAGTAGAAATAAATTGCCTGCAAGTTTTTAGCCAATTTATCCCCGCTGTGACACTCTAAAAGTTTATTCGAGGTGTTATTATTTGGGATGTTGCATTTGTGTTGATTTGTGAGGGGAAAAAAATGCATCTGAAGCCAAGGAAAATAGACTAGTGAAAGACTTGTTTATGGTTAAGTAAATCAAACTAAAGAAATGATACCTCATAAATATTCTTTTGAGATTGTATTATACATAGCATATGATTTGCTGTTGCATTTTATTTTGAGTAAATTATTGATGTTGTTTAATCTCAATATGCATCTACATTCGTACTTGTTCATGATCTAGAATGTTCACATGATAACAAATTGTATTTAGGGTTTGAAAGCAAAATTAATAATGTGCTCACAACTAAACTTGAAACCATTATAGTAATCAAATCTATTTTAATTTTGTGGAGCTAAAAAAATCTCACTTTGACCCGCAGCCTAGGGGGCTTTTGCGCCTGCCTTTGGGTGCTTAAGCCCCTCATATTGGTGCGCAAATAGAGAAGCTACCGCTCGAGCGCTTAATGTGTTGGGCACGATCCAAGCCTTGGGCACTTGGGTGCCAAGTTTGGGCACCTAAGCACTCGTAGCAGTTAGCTCATATTTTTCGGTTTTAAGGTCAATTTCGAGCAACAATGGAGATGGTTTCTACACAAGTTTGTTCGATAAGTTCCTGGCGAAGGAGTAGAAGATTGGAGAGGAGCATTTTTGGGATCTTGATTTGTGTTTTTCGCGTTGGATAACAAAAAAGGTTTGGAGGGTGAGTCCTTTAAGTTTCCTTGTGTGTAAAGAGGAAACTGATGTGAGTTCTTTGTGAACTTTTTTTGAATTTCATAGTAGAATTTCTGACGGTGTGACTCAGTGGTTTTTTTCTGTTTTTCGGTTTTTCCACGTAAATTCTCGTGTGCTTTTCTGGTTGTTTTTATTGTGTTTTCTACTTCTAGTTTGTTCTGGTCCGCCACTCTAGCGCATAATGTATTGGGCGCGATCCAAGCCTTGGGCGCTTAGGTGTTTGGGCACCTAAGCGCGCGTAGCAGTTAGCTCATATTTTTCGGTTTTAAGTTCAATTTCGAGCAACAATGGAGATGGTTTTTGCACAAGTCTGTTCAATAAGTTCCTGGTGAAGGAGTGAAAGGTTGGAGATGAGCATTTTTGGGATCTTGACTTGTGTTTTTAGCGTTGGATAACAATAAAGGTTTGGAGGGTGAGTCCTTTAAGTTTCGTTGTTGTAAAGAGAAAACTGATGTGAGTTCTTTGTAAAATTTTTTTGAATTTCATAGTAAAATTTCTGGTGGTGTGACTCCGTGATTTTTTTTCCATTCTTCGGTTTTCTTAGGTAAATTCTCTAGTGCTTTTCTGGTTATTTTTATCGTGTTTTCTACTTTTAGTTTGTTTTAGTTTTCTTGAATTGGTGCGATCCCATTATTCCGTAATGTGGTTTAGTTTCTAATCGATCATAAGCGCGGTAAAGTTTGGGAACTGTTTTTTGGTATATTTCATATCAAACTTATATCAGTGCAGGGTTCGATTCAAATGGGAGCAATGGTCGTAGAAGCAAAGTTCAAGGCGGAGAAGTTCACTTGGAAGAACTTCACTTTCTTGAAGATGCAGGTGGAGGGTTTGTTGTATCAGAAAGAACTATACTTGTCGCTACAAGGAATTACAAAGAAGCCTGAATCTTTGCTCTTGGAGAAATGGGAAGTGTTGGATCGAATGACGTTAGGTTTGGCATCGTTCGATTCGATTGTCACTTTCATTATCTATTGCATTTAACATTGTGAATGAGAAAACTACGGTGGATCTCATGGTGGCATTGGCTAAGATGTATGAAAAACCTTCTGTTTCCAAGAAAGATTTTCTTATGAAGAAATTATTTAATATGAAGATGGTGGAAGACAGTTCAATTGCAGAGCATTTCAACAACTTCAACACTGTGATGAACCAGTTGTGTTCTGTGAGCGATCAATTTTGATGATGAGGTTAGAGCACTGATGATACTATCTTTATTGTCGGACAATTGAGATGGTTTGTACGATGAATAATTCTTCAGGGACTTTGAAGTTGAACTTCAATGATATCGTGGGTTTGATGTTGAATGAAGAAGTGAGCAGAAAAAACAACGAATGGTGAATTTTCAAGTTCTATATTGAATGTTGATAACAGGGGAAGAAATTTGGGGAGGAATACAGACAGAGGCAGATCCAAGTCCAAGAAAGGTAAATCAAGCAGAGGAGAATGTTGGAACTGTGGTAAGAAGAGATAATTCAAGAAGGAATGCAAAACTTCAAGGAAAGCTGGTGTTGGAGCACAAGAAAGTAGTTTCTCTACTAATGTCTCCACTGATAAAATTCAAATTGACTCTGAGGTGTTATCTCTAGTCAGTACTGAATCTTGGATAGTGGATCTATGTGCCTCTTTTCATGTTTGCCCAAATAAAGAGGTATTTAAATCTACACTCAGAGTGATCAATGGAAGGTTTAGTTGGGATATAACAAAGTTTGTAGTACAGTAGGAAATGGTGATGTTGATATTAAATTGTTAAATGGAACAGTGGAAGCTTACTGAAGTTAGAAATGTTACAAGTTTGAAGAGAAATCTTATCCTTGTGAGCCAACTGGCAAAGCCAGGACTCATGACTACTTTCACAGGTGATCTGTGGAAGGTGACCACATTACATTAGTGATGACTTTAGGCAACATTGTAGATACCCTTTATTTGATCAATGAAATGACTAATTTCATTGATGTGGTTGAAATCAGGGTGGATGCAGGTCTGTGGCACCGTAGACTTGGTAATATGAGCAAGAAATGCATGAAATCCCAACTTTCAAAGAATACACTTCATGGTTTGAAATTGGTTGATCTAAATTTTTGTGAAAACTGTATATATGACAAGTAGAAGAAGGTTTTTTTCTTCAAGAGCGGATCAGTGATGAAATTAAAGAAACTGAAGTTAGTGCATACTGTTGTATGGGGTCCTACTCAAGCTCAGTCCATTGAAGGTTTTCACTATTTTGTTACGTTCATTGTTGATCACACGATAAATGTATAAGTTTATTTCTTAAAACAAAAATATCTTGTTTTTGAATTCTTTAAGAAGTGGAAGACTATGGTAGAAATTGAGACTAACTTGAAGTTGAAGTGTCTCAGATCAGATAATAGAGATGACTATCGTGATCATAAGTTCAGGAATTTTTGTGCTTCAGAGGCGGTCAAGAATGAGTTCACCGTCCTGAGAACACCGCAGCAGAATGGTGTGGTTGAGTGCATGAACAGAATAATCACGGAGCCTGCTAGGAGCATAAGACTGCATGTAGACTTACCAAAACAGTTTTTTGCTGAAGTAGTAAACACTGAAGTTTATCTAATTAACCATAGTCCATCAATACCTTTGGAGGAAGGCTTACCTGATGAAGCCCCGAGTAACAAAAATATGTGTATCTCATTTAAAAGTGTTTGGGTGTTCTACATATGTGCATGTTGATGCAGGGTCCACGAGCAAGCTTGACTCGAAATCTATCAAGTGTACCTTCATTGGATATGTCTCAGATGAATTTGGGTACAGGTTTTGGGATTATCAGAATAGGAATTCATCAGGAGCAAGAACGTCACTTTTAATGAAACGAAGCTATACAAGGATAGGGTTAGAATTTCGGATAGTCCATCAACTACTTTTGAAGAATCCAAATATATGGAGATAGATGATACTAGTGATCAAGAAGATAGAGAAACAAAATGTGCTCAACCAAAAGGAGCACTGGAAGTTCCTCAGTCACTTACTACAAAAGTCAGAAGATCTAACAGAGTGACATGACCTGTACATATGTATTCTCCTTCTTTATACTATTTGTTCATAAATGATAGTGGTCAACCAGAGTGTTTTGAGTAGACCACTCAAGTTGAATATTCAAGAGAGTAGGAGC
Source organism: Phalaenopsis hybrid cultivar (assembly GCA_002079205.1). Taxonomy (NCBI): domain Eukaryota; kingdom Viridiplantae; phylum Streptophyta; class Magnoliopsida; order Asparagales; family Orchidaceae; genus Phalaenopsis; species Phalaenopsis hybrid cultivar. Next base: position 284,738 of record JXCR01122030.1, read on the forward strand.
TCGCGATGGGTGGAGAAATGCAATCCTTGGAGTTAAATTAGACTTGGGATTTGACGGTACTACCAAATGACAAAAAGCACTACACAATAAGTGGGTTTATAAGTTGAGATAAGAGTCCGATGGTAGGAAGCACTACAAGGCAAAACTTATTGGGAAGAGTTTCCAATAGAGGGTGTGGATTATATAGAGATCTTCTCCTCAGTGGTGAAGATGACGAATATCAGAGTTGTGCTGAGTCTGGTAGCAGAAAAAGTTCTACATTTGAAGCAGATGGATGTAGAAATAACTTTCTTGCATGGAGATTTGGAGGAGGAACTATATATTATGCAATCACAAGGTTACAAGATTCTAGGCAAAGAAAGGTTGGTCTGTAGTTTGAAGAAGGGTCTCTATGGCTTGGAGTAGGCCTCGAGACAGTGATATAGAAGGTTTGACAAGTTCATGTCAGACAACGGGTATTTGAAGTGCTAGGAAGACCACTGTTACTTCATCAAACGCTTTGGTAACTGTTATATTTTGCTTCTTTTGTATGTATATGACATGTTGATTGCAGGGGCGGATATGGAGAAAATCAGGGACTTGAAAAAACAGTTATCAAGTGAGTTTGAAATGAAAGATTTAGGTCCAACTAGGAAGATCCTTGGAATGAGAATAAGCAGGGACAAAAGTGTAAGAACACTAAAGTTGTTTCAGGCAGAGTATGTTGAGAAGATTCTATAGAAATTCAAAATGTGTGAGGCAAAACCAGTTATCACTCCTTAGGTAGTCACTTCAAACTATCTATCACCTAACTTTGAAGCAGAGCAAACACAGATGAAGAGAACTTTGTATACTTCAGTCGTTGGAAGTTTGATGCATGCAATGATTTGTGTCGAACTAGATATTGCATTTGTAGTGGAAGTGGTCAACAGGTACATGGGTAATCTAGGCAGACATTATTGGGAGGCGGTAAAGTGAAATCTCAAGTATTTGAGAGGAACAATCAAAAAGGCACTTTGCTATGGAAGCACAGGAATCAATCTACAAAGATTTATAGATTCAGATCTGGCAAGAGTTGCGAACAATATCAGAAGTACAACTGGGTTTATCTTTACATTAGGGAACACAACGATGAGTTGGGTTTCCAGGTTGCAGAAGTCGTTGCATTTTCAACTACAGAAGATGAATATATTGCTATCACTGAGGCTAGCAATGAGATGATTTAGTTGTAAAGTTTCATGGCGAAATTAGGCAATGAGCAGAGGATTAGAAAACTCTACAGTGATTGTGAGAATGATTCATTTTGCTAAGAATGTTATTTTTTATGCCAAGATGAAACACATTTAGTTGAGGTATCATTTCATTCACTTTCTTCTTGAAGATGGGCAGTTGTTCTTGGAGAAGATACATACAATTTAGAATTCTATAGATATGTTAACGAAGGTTGTGACCATCGAGAAACTGAAGCTATGCTTGGCTTCATGTTGGGTTTCTTGAAGGTTGAGATTGGGGTTGAGTCATACCACGGTACTTAACCCCAGTATGCAACTATGAAGGCGATTCAGATGGAGGTGCAGGTACAGAGGACTGGTGCTAGGTGTCATTGTTTCGAAGTGGGAGACTGTTAGTTTTGTAGAGCCAAAAGCACCCAATTTAACTCGACGCCTAAGGCGCTCGACAGAGAGACAAGTGTTTTTGTGCCCGCTTTTGGGCGCCATATTGGTGCGCAAACAAAGAAGGTGATGTCCAAGTGCCGGTTTTGGGCGCTCAAGTGCCCAATGTGCGCGTTCCAAGCCTTGGGTGCTTAGGCACCAAGTTTGGGCTCCTAAGCACCCAGAGCAGTTAGCTCATATTTGTTGGTTTTAAGGCCAATTTTGACAAGTTTCTGATGAAAGAGTGAAAGGTCGGAGAGGAGAATTTTTGGGATCTTGGCATGTGTTTTTCATATCGGATCAGAGCAAGAAAGGTTTGGAGCACGAGTCCTGTGACTTTCCTTGTGTGTAAAGAGGAAAATGATATGAGTTATTTGTAAAATTTTTCTGAATTTCATATTGGAATTTCTGGTGGTGTGGCTTTGTGGGTTTCCTCCGTTCTCGGGTTTTTTACGTAAATTCTAGTGTGTTTTTCTAATTGTTTTGATTGTGCTTTCTATTTTGAGTTTGTTCCGGTTTTATTGAATTAGTGTGATCCCGTTATTCCGCAGTGTAATTTATTTCTAATTGATTCTAAGCCAGAAAAAGTTTAGGATTTTTTCTTTGGTATATTTCCCTTCAATCTATGCCTAGATATGAAATGAAACTAATCATGTATATTATAGTTGATGAATCAAATAAACAATTTGACACTGCAGAAAAATGACCTGAATCACAATAAAAACTAAAATATTAGTGCTTCAATATAAGATGGTTACAGAACGACACTTACAAACAGGAAATAAAGACAAACAACACAAACAATACCTTAGGGCGAGGACGATGTTGTGGGCTGTGTGCCAGGATGGGTTGTCGAGAGGGGAGTTGGGTTGCTGTTGAAGGTGGCAGCTGAGATGAAAGGTGTTAAGGGTAGCCTGCAGGCTAAGGGAGGGGAGCAATGCTGGAGGGAGTTAAGGGTTGAGGAAAACGTTGGGTTGTATTGCTGGAGGGTGCTGGAGGGATCAATGGCCTGGGAAAGGTTTCAAGTTGTAGCAGTAGGTTTGGGGAGTCACGGGTGGATATGGCTGGCAGGTGGAGGTGGGCTGGAATTGTGTGCACGGGAGAGGGAAAGGCAGGATACGGGAGATAGACTTGGTTTGTTTCATGGGAGAGGAAGGGAACCAAGCAGCTGGACTGTAGGACCCGCTGCGGTTATGGCAGAGCGGGAAAGGGAGTGACGCTGGCAAAGCTGTAGGGGAATAGACAGAACTGACATGAGGGAGTTTCGCGGGAAGGAGCAGGGTTGGAGTAAGTATTGCGGGGAAAATACAATCCACACCGGGGAGAGGGATACAGCCAGAGCACCACCCTAGCTGTCGGACACAACCCTCGAGGGGAAATTATGATGTCAGGGGCTGTCCTTAAAAATCTGAAATCAGAAATAACATAAATTATTTTCCTAAGACCTAAATCACATATAAATAGAAGTGGGATGGGCGGGAAATTTCCCGCCTAATGGAAAGAGGGGAGGAGGGCCCGGTTCAGCCCCCTCTCTCAACTGAACCGATACGGGTCAATCCAGTTCACTTTTGGAGGAAACCCCCCGTGTCACAATTTTGAAAAGACAATTGTTGATGAATTATCAGTTGGCATTTTTCCTTTGATGTATGAATTGATTTTGATTCTATCTTTNCGCGGGGAAAATACAATCACCACCGGGGAGAGGGATACAGCCGGAGCACCACCCTAGCTGTCAGAGACGTCGGGGGCTGTCCTTATGAATCTGAAATCAGAAATAACATAAATTGTTTTCCTAAGACCTAAATCACATATAAATAGAAGTGGGATAGGCGAGAAATTTCCCTCCTAATGGAAAGAGGAGAGGAGGGGCCGGTTCATCCCCCTCTCTCAACTGAACTGGTACGGGTCAATCCAGTTCACTTTTGGAGGAAAACCCCCGTGTCACAATTTTGCAAAGACAATTGTTGATGAATTATCAGTTGGCATTTTTCCTTTGATGTATGAATTGATTTTGATTCTATCTTTGGCCTCATGATGCGAGTTAAGTAATATTAATATATAAAAAAACTTGCTAAAGATGAATATCAAGTAAAATTTAAACTTAAACTGAAAACTTCATCTAAGTTAATGCTAAGGGTGCAAAATTCACCACACATTTTTTATTTTTAATATATACTTGATGTTGGTTTATAGGGAAAGTTCATGAGTAGTTCTTGAAATCATATTACTGCATATTGCCTGAATGCTATCCCACTTTAGCTCTATATGCTTGTTAAGAACCCACTTTAGCCGCAACAAAGCACTTGTAAGAAGCAATATGTAATAAACAATGCGGCATAAGCAATTGTAGACCATTAGTGCTTGCTAGACAGCCCAAGGACCTCATTTCTATAGACCATGAAGATGGGAAGCCATAATATACATCATTACTAAAATTTTCTGTGTTTCTTAACGAGAAAAGATTCTCCCGTTTTAATGACTGAAAGAAATGTGATGGCTTTTTTCGTCTTTTGTAAGTATTGAGGTTGATCATGTGGAAGGAAAATATTGGTCCCTGAAGTTGCTCACGTCCAGAAGAGAAATAAAAAATGAGTTCGTAGCTAATTATGTCAATGAATGAATTGGAGCCATAGATGTTCAGCGAACCATTTCTGGAATTTAGAAGATACAGATGAGGTTGTTCTTATGATAATTTTATAGAACCCGTCAACGCTTAATGCAATTTTGAACATTTATAGAATGTACCAATATATTTATCTGGTGTAACTGATTTCACATTTTTTTGAGTTGATCATGTTTATGCGAATGGTCTTTCTCATTACTCTCTCTAATTCGCTGAAGTTAAATTCTTATAACAGTAGAGATTTGATTAAAAAACCAGAATCAGATATAATACTTCTGCTATTTTGCTTCAGTTTTATTGATGAATCTGATTTGTTATAGACTTCAATGCAGCTGCAATAACTCCAAATACAACTATTGAGACTGATTCATCAAACCGACACAACAACCTTGAGCTGCAGGAGCTCATCATTTACAGGAATTCGGAGGCCACCATGAATATATTTTCAGATGAAAAAATTGATTCATGCCACAGTCAATTGTGTAGCTCTTTTAAGACTGAATTTTCTGAAGCTAAACAACTACCAAAAGACTCACTAAGTTCAGGAAAAGCGAAAATTGATTTACAAAAATTTGAGAGCTTTCAGAAGTTTCCTGACAGTCAAAGAGTAGCAGACACTAATTCTGAACAGTTTTTGACACCCTTTGAATCTATAGCCTTCCAAGAAGAAATTCATCAAATCATAGGCGGGGAAGCTATTAAATTGGAAGGCAGTGTTCAGATAATTCAAGACAAATCGAACCATGATGGAGAGAGATTATGTGCTTCTGAAGAACAACCCCAATCAGTTGGACACGATGAAGATTCAGAGGCCAGATATTTTACAGGTGATCCCCCAGCAAAAGTGGATGAAGCTGCACCATTAAGTAAACGTGTTGATAATTTAATGGAGAAATTGCTCTGTTTGACCAAAGTACTCCGAGGAGAAATTGTACCACTTTCAACAGGTCAGCTTCTTCTGTAACTATTTCAAATTGTTCAATTATATCTGTTTTCTTTTATCAATTTTGAATTATACCAATGATTCTTGCATTTAGCATCTGCAGATTTATCATCTCTGCCATATGAGGAAGCAATATCTTGCGAAGAATCACCTGTCGCTGGTAAGAAAGAAATGAAATCGGTAGAATCATTTTCTTCCCATGAACAAGAGAGCCAGATTCTCAATCCCGCAGATCCTGTGCATGATGATTGCGAACAGGATATTTCAAAATTTGAAGTAAATATACCCAAAAAAAATGATGAAGTTGCCATTATAATTTCACCAGATGCTTTACAAGCAAGCTCAGAATTGGGGAAGTGTATGAAAAGGTGCAAAAGAAATAACACTGCTGCAGCTTCTCCTTACAAATGTGATTTTTATATTAAGCCTACTCTAGGGAACACTTGCCAAGCTGGTGATGTGAATGGTATGGAATTCTTAGAGACTCGTCAGGGTGTTTTAGCTGAACCGGAAGAAGCCTTGCAAGACAATAAGTTTGTTTCTCCCAGTAAGCCAAGTAGTTTTGATTTGGAAGGCTTTTTAAAAAGCAAATTAAACAATATAACTAACAGTCCTGCAAAAGATATCAACCATTTTGGAAGTAAATGCCTTTCTGAAACTTCAGATTCTCACAGTTCTCCTACAAGTACACAAGCAGATGCCAAATATATAGTTGATAATTTAAATGAAGAAGTTGTCATTAGAGCTCCGTCAAAGGTTTTACAGGGAAACTTAGAATTGTGGAAATGCATGGAAAGTTATGAAAGTGATTGTGCTCATAATCAGCCTGCTGAAGCAGAGTCCTGTGGAGCTGGTCGTATCGATGTTATGGATTTCTTAGAGACTAATCAGTTTGCTACAACTAATCCTAAACCAGTCCTGGAGAAGATAAAGTCTCTTTCTCCCAGTAAACAAAGTAGTTTTCACTTAGAAGATGACAGAAATTCTCGTTCCAGTTGCTTTTCTAAGAAGATCAAGTTAAACAACGACAGTGTAACTAACAGCTCCGGTAAATATATTCAACATTTTGGATCTCAATGCCACTCTAAATCTATAAATGGTCACAGTTCCCTTCCAAATAAACAAGCATATGCTAAACATTCATTTGATATGTTAGATGTAGAATCCCAGGAAGGCTCCATCCTAGGAGCTCATAACCTTGTTGATGTTGTTCCTTCTGAAGTCAAAGGTGAGTACCATACCTTGACTTTGTCTGTGTGGAACAATCGATCCAATCAAGTTCAACTTTAATCTCCTTTGATTCATGCTTGGTTAGGGTTTGTTTCCAACTAACATCTCTGTCAAAATTTAATTTTTTTTGCATTATTTCTTATTGCAGTATCATTCGGAAACAGTACTGTAGATCCAGTTAAGGAGATCAGCCGCAACTTCTGTGTCTCCAGCTCACGAAAAGCTGCTAAGCCTAAAACTTCTAATACACCAATAACAAATTCTGCTAGGTTTTCTTCTGCCGGTCTTATGAGGGACAAGGAGAACACACAAAGTACAAAGATGAAGTACTCTTCCAAGCGCAAAATAATGAACTCAGTCTCAACCGGCTCTATCCGAAAACCTCTACAAAGTGTCATCAATCAAATGATTGAATAACCTTATTTCTACACTTATTTCAAGCTTCAAAGAGAATCTGTACAATAGTGTACTAATTTGTGTTAAGAATTTACAACGTAATGTTGTTTGTATGATGATTATTATTTCCCACGAGTTATGATTTGAGAAGATGCTAATGAAGTGATTGAAACTTTAGATATATATATATATAAATTTATTCGATCTTATGATCATTGATTACAGACTGTAGATGGAAGGGTTTTTTACATAACTTTTGTGGGGTTTGTTACTTCATACAGGTAAGCAACAGATATGAACCTTTGCTTTTTCCTTGTAAGTTCTTCTCTTTCTTCTCCAATTTCCTCTTCTCTGTATCTCTTGGGAGTCAACTTTTTGTTCATCTTAATGCATTCTTCGAGTCTGCCATCGTCTTCTCCGGCAAAGCTCAGCTGAACCAGCTTCCATGCCGCAGCCATGTCTATCTCGGTTAGACTGTTTACCATTGCAGCTGTATGGTTTGAAGAGAGAGGGAGAGAGAGAGAGAGATTAGGGAAGACGCAATTGTTCAGTATCATGTTGCTTTCACTTGCTTATATTAGTTATGAGGGTCTACGCTACAATTGCTTGGAAAGGGAAACTTTTCAAGTCAGGTTGGCTCCAATTGCAAGTTTGTGACGGCGCTATTTCGTTATATAATATAGCAGACACAAAAGAGTTATGTTAAAAAAAGGAAATCAGATGCAACAGACTGAGCGAAATATAGGTGCAAGTATTTAAATGAGTATGCATACACAAGAGTTGCCCATATTGTTCTTTTTTTTAAGGCTAAATAATAATTATATAACATGTCAGCATGAATCTCAAGCCAAATTAACGACACGGTAGGAAGAAAAAGACGACGAAACGTAGCGGTTGACGACTATTTCAGGTTTAATGATGGTGATAAAGGCTTTTTATTCGAGTGATCGGTGGAACATGCTCGAAATTTTCTTGCAGAGCGGTGACCAGCCATCAGGACGATTGAGAGGAAACAACCTTTCAAATTAAATATCGATCGATTCGAGGCTTACCGAACGATCGATGAACTCTTGTTGACCGAATCAACCACTAGATCTTACTATTTGTGAATAACTCTGTAAGTACTAAAAAGTTTTTTTGAAAAGTAAATGATGAGGAGATTAAAATGTACTTTTGTAATATTGGGGTCTGTGTCTATAAATAGGGGGTTTATGATGTGAATAAATGTTACAATTTCTTTACTCCTTACGGTGCTCTCTCATCCTCTACTTTCCTCTCTTAACGCTATAAACCTTAGGTGTGTTATTTGGACGTTTTTGTATTCAACATTCTTAAAGATGCGGTGAGCATGGAAAGATGTCATTAACAAAAAGAGGATCTCAACAACATTAACAGGGGGAATCCAACTAGAACGTGGTAGAAGCAGCATGCACCATGGAGTTCATGTAAGAATTCGTCCAGCAAGACTCGAGGACTCAGATCACCAACCAGATGTCAAGACAATTTGCAGAAGTGCTCATGGCAATTGTTGCCCTAGCGGTGGCCCCATTTTCAGAAGGAGGACCAACCCAATAAGAGGCGGTCAAAGCCCCCTCAAAGGGAGCCATCGACCAACAACGGGAGAAGAACGATCCACCTATAGGAGAAGCCCGACGACTGGTTATACCAATATGGTGTCGGATCTGCTTCTATGGAAGAGAGGAACGGACCAGCGCTGACCAAGGTACATAGGCAGTCGGAGAATGCTTTCTCTCTATAGGTCTCGGGAGCTGAACACCCAAAGAAGTTCAAGATGCCCATCCTAAAATCATGAAAAGGAGGATCAGATCTTAGTGACCATCTTGCATTGTTCGAATCATCCATATGCCTGTTGAAAATTTTTAATGCCTTTAAGTGTAAGCTATTCTTCACAACGTTGACATCAACCGCATTAATGTGGTTCGACGGTTTGCCCGTGGGGGTAATCACCTATTTTGTGGAGTTCAAAAGAATTTTTCTATCCATGTTTGTTAGTGCCCTGAGGCCTAAGAAGAACACCCGATCCCAATGACAACTGAAGCAGGGAGCTGACGAGAACCTACGGTCATTTATTGCATGTTTTCAGAGTGAAACTTTGGATGTCAAGGATCTAAAACCTAACATGGACCAAGCTGCACTGTCGCATGGAATTAGGTCGGAAAGATTTTGTTTTGACCTTGAGCTTGCAAAGCCACTGAGCTTGGCTGAGCTGCTAAAGATGGCCAATAAGTATATTGTTGCCTATAAAAATACCCAGGAACCTATCTAACATAGACACCATAAATGACCGCCACAAGACAACATAAAGCAACCCATACAAAGCACACGAACGACCGTCCGCCCACATTACGAGAATCACCATGATAACAACCCCATTCATCGTCATGAGGATGAAAGGAGGCGAGTGAATGCCTCACACCACCAATCGTCTCGATACCGTGAATACATAAGCAATCACTGGGCTCCTTGAGAAACACCACCAAAGGTGTCAATGACAGAATTAGTGGTCGTTATTTAGGATAAGGAGTACTTCAGAAAGGCAACCACGATGAGAGATGGTAACTTTGTTCGAAACAGTAGGAAGTATTATAAATATCATAAAGATCATGGGAACGACATAGAGGAAGGCAAACAATAGTGGAGCATGATCGAAAAAATGATAAATGAGGGAAAGCTAAAAGAATTTGTCACTCTTAGAGCTGCGACCTAGAGGCAAGGCAAAACACATGTAGGGGGAACGACTGAAGAACCATTCCGCACCAATTTCATTCGCATCGCCAGATACATGCCACAATATTTGGTGGAAGCAAACCATCTAATAAGGTAAATCAAAAGAGGCAACAAAAGGGCAACTCTATACCACATCCTTTACACAAAAACCGAAAAGACACCCACCTAACTATTTTACTAATGAGGATCTACTTCTGAAGGAAAATCTGTATAACGAAGCTATTGTGATAAAGACGATAATTAATAATTATCAAGTTGGGAGCATCCTCGTTGATATCGAGAGCTTTGTTAATGTGTTGTTCAAAGAAGTATTCGACAGACTGAGTCTCACTGTTGATCGGATGACTTCACCAGTCAGATCATTATATGGATTTTCAAGTAAAAGGAAGGAAGCATTAGTGGTAAATGGGTTCCCCGTAAGCTAGGGGGAAAATGAAATGCAGTTTACGCTAAAGGAAGTTTACAATGTGGTAGATTCTCCCTCGACATACAGGCTATATTTGGTTGACCACTTATGAATAATTTTAGAGCAGTGGTCTCCACTTATCATGTCGTCGTCAAATTCTCTTGATATGGAGAAATCATCACAGTCAGGGGGGACCTAAAACAGACCCGAGTCTACTACTTGCGGGCCATAAGCAATGTGGAGCACTATCCCATGGACATCTAGAACACAAGGTAAGGTGGCCTCGTGATCAATGAGACCACCAGCGAAGTCCCAACCATTGAAGGGGAGCAAGGTAAATGTTTTAGGATAAGTAAAGCTTTTGATGCATGACATAAAGAGATGCTGGCAAGAAAGCTGAGAGGTCTTCACTTTGACGGCCGCCGAATTGTCAGGCATGTCAATCGATGCTACCTGCCATAGACTGAATGTCGATCCATCAGCTTGGGTGATGAACCAGAAGATAAGGAGCTCAACTATGATATTGGCAGGAACCATTCGAGAGTAGGTACGAAAGCTGAAGGAGGTTGGATGCATTCGAGAAGAGCATTACCTCACCTGGGTCTCCAATGTGGTGATAGTGCAGAAAGTTGATGAAAAATGGAGGATGTTCGTTGACTTCACCAACCTGAACTCAGCTCGCCCAAAGGATGCATGACTACTGCCAATGATTAATGCACTGGTAGATTTGGCGATCGTCGATTCAATCCTAAGCTTCCTCGACGCATTCTTCGGGTATCACTAGATTAACATGCACTCCATTGATGTAGAAAAAACCTCTTTTATTACGTTTGAATGAACCTTTTGTTACAGTGTGATGCCTTTTTGGCTTAAGAATGCAAGATCAACTTACCAACACCTAATGAATGTAATCTTTGCTAATTAAAAAGGAAGAAACATTGAGGTGTATGTCAACGATATGTTAATTAATTGTCGGTCGACCTAGCAACACATTGAAGACCTAAAAGAAACTTTTCTAACAATTAAAAAAATTAAACATGAAATTAAACCCATTGAAATGTATATTTCAGGCAATGAAAAGCAAATTTCTTGGATACTTTCTAATCCTCAAATACATAAAAACTAACTCAGAAAAGATCCAAGAACTCCTCGACATGTCCTCCTGATCCCGATATTTTATTATATGTAGAATTTAAGAAGTTGACACCACTACTTGAAAATTTTAATGCCCGACAATGGCGCCAAAAACTTGATCCCCGGTACTGCCTAGATGCAACAGTATAACAATGACTTTAATTATAGTTTTCACTTATATTTCCTTACCTTGCATTAGTACCAAAAATTTGATCCTGAAGAAAATAAGAATTTAACTTTTTAATTTATATATGTATTGGGATACTACGCAAGTATACTTATCGTTATCAAGTAATATAAGACTTTTTGAATATGACCTGAATATCGAACCCACAGGGAGAATACACAATATGCAATTTTAATCAAGAAACTTTCTATTTTAAAAATGCAATTACTTAAACTACAAATATTTTCGTCGTATTAAAATTCAAATCTTTTTGGTATTTTTGATATTTTGATAGAACAGTAACAATTTAAAAAGAAAACTTGAGTTTATGTAAAAGAAAAGTACTAACTTTGATAAATATATTTCTCCTTATCATGAATCAGTAATAAGTACATGAATTCTGTTGTGGAAGTATACAAATTGTGTTGTGCCAAATAGGAGCATTTATATTATTTAACTTTACTAGAGATGCTATAAAGAACATTAACTAATTTAATGTTTGAATAGTTCGGAAGACCGGCTAGGCATGAAAGATACCAGCTTTCACTCTAGAGTTCCCTTGATTCCCTCCACCTTGGGGCTAACATCTCGTATCAGAACCTAAAATAATAAACCAAGTTGGGGGCTTAAACCTGTCACTTTAAAGTCATCTAAATCTACACCCTTCAATGATTATTTCTCTATTTATTTGCATTAAATCATATGAATTACATTCTCATTCATACAACCTCATGTGATTCTTCAATTGTTGACTGAACAATACCAACCAGTTCTTACATGTTCTCACAACAAATGTTAACATCTGGATTGGCCAAATCAAGAAGTAAATGAAGAGATTCTTACATGTTCTCACAAAAATTTTAGCATTTGGATTGGCCAAATCAAGAAGTAAATGAAGTGCATGGATTTAAATCATCACAACAGTTTTAACATCTGGATTGGCCAAATCAAGAAGTAAATGAATTTTTTATGTTCTCTAAGCAAATTTTAACATTAATTGTTGACTAAGACAATACCAGCCCGGTTCTTACATGTTCTCACAACAAATTTTAACATTTAGGAATGACCAAATCAAGAAGCAAATGAAGTGCATGGATTTAAATCATCACAACTTCTTCCAACATTAGGCTAAATCAAGAAGTAAATGAAGTTCATGGATTTAAATCATCACAACTTCTTCCAACATTAAGGATCAATACTCTCCACAACTTCCATTCAAACTTTAATTACTTATCATTTTAAGTAGAAAGATAAAGAAAACTACTCAAAATCCATGGAGAAAATAAAACCACACTTTAGTTTAAAAGTATAAATCATTATCAAACTAACAATAAGTCTCAATTAAAACTAAAAGTAGTCTAAAATAAAAGATAAAAACTTATCTCAAGTCCTCCACCAAACTCTTAAAGTTTATTTGAATCTTTTCTCTTTTATAGCACTCTCAAAATAAAACTAAAATTAAAAACGATAAGGTAAATTTTTGGTTCCTAAAGTTCTCTCCCTAACACTTGCAGCAACTTTAAATCTTTCCACCCAATTTCAACACAATTCAAATGTAAGAACTTCTTTCTTTTATAATTCTCCAAAAGGTGCCTTGGAAACTCTTCAAAGTGTGTTCACATTCGATGAATCCTCTAAAGGATGCCTCCAATAGGTGCCTCAAATACCTCTTCAAAATTCAACCAAATGAAGAAAACCACCAAATAACTGCCTCTGGCGCTTAAGCGCGAGGCCTCTAGCGCTTAGGTGCAGCCTTCTCTGTTTAACCGGCGCTTAGGCGCCAAAATGCTTTCGCACAGTTTTCATCTCTTTGCTCCAAATTTGATCATTTTTAACTCATTTTAGCATTTTTCACCTTTTTACTTGTACCTCAAAGAAAAACACACAAATACCTTCCATTAAAGCGCAATATCTCAAAAATAGGTATAAAAAAGTGTCTAAAAATATTATATATTTTAGGTGTATCACCTCCCTAAAAAACTAAGGAAATTCAGAAGTTGGTCGACTGGATCACAGATTTGAGTAGGTCCATCTCCAAATCGGGTGATAAATGCGCCCTATTCTTTAAAGTACTCGAGAAAATCAAATGCTTCGAATGAACACTCAAATGTCAGGAAGACTTCAGGAGTTTCAAGTAGTTCCTCTCCTTCAAAGCCCAAAACTAAAGGAAAAACTTTATCTTTACCTTAGGGTTGGCCTCGAAGTCATCAACTCGATCTTAATCAGGGAAGAACTCAAAAGACAACATCTAGTGTACTATACCAGTCGGGTCCTCAAAGGTAACGAATTCCAATACTCTATAATGAAGAGACTGACATTCACCTTGGTCATCTCAGCACAGAGACTCTGACCACATTTCCATGTTAATCCCGTACAAGTCATCACCAAACAACCGCTGAAGTATGTTCTCACAAAGTCAGAACACTCCGGTAGACTACTCAAATGGGTCATAGAACTCAGTGAGTTTGACATCTCCAACACCCCCTCCCCCGAACAACGATAAAAGCATAAGTGATTGTAGACTTATTCGAACTAAGAGGTGTGAACGAAGATCTGGAGATCGATAAGTAAGTTTGAACCTTGTTGACTAATGGAGCCTCCAGTCAATCAGGCGCTGGACTTGAAGTTTTATCATGCTGCCCTGCTGGAGAAAACATGTATCACTCAATCGAGGAAAACTTTTCATTAACTAACAATCAGATAGAATATGAAGCTTTGATTGCAGGACTTTGTCTGGCTTCGATGATGAGAGTCCTCCACATACATGTGAACACTGATTGATAAATGATTGTGAACCAGATCAATTGAGAATTTGAAACCCGAAATAAGACCATGATAAGGCACTTAGTGAAGGCAAAGACGAAGATCATTTGGTTCGCTAGCTTCAAAATTGAGCATGTCCGAAGAGAGGAAAACTAGATCTCCAACCTCCTATCCTGAAGCCTTCATCTCGGAGAGGGACAACCTCAAATACTTGGTCGGCCATCGATTAAAGAACCAATAACAACGAACATACATCCAAAGAATAAGAAATACTTAATAGATCCATACATTCTCTACCTAAGCATAAGGGAGATTGATCAAGAACTCACTAACTCTAGAAGATTCAAATGTGGAGCTGTCCAGTACCTACTAGTTGTAGGGAAACTCTTCAGGAAATCAGCCACCTCTTTGTACCTAAAGTGTATTAGAGAAGACGAAGTCGAAGATGTACTCCGAAAAGTTCATAGTGGGGAGTATGGGAGCCATTCCGGAGGAAAGACACTAGCTCACCGAATCCAGCGACAAGGTTACTTCTAGTCAAACTTGTTGAAGGATGCCAAAGAATATTCACGATGAAGCGCTCAATGTCAGAAATATGAATCACTACAAAACCATCTGGCTCAAAAACTTCACCCGATCGTCAGCACCTGGCCATTTGCCATGTGGGGGCTCGACATTCTCTAGCCCTTTCCTCATTAAGAGGACAACAAAAGTTATTACCGGCAGTCATCAATTTTTTCTCCAAATGGGTATAAACGAAATCACTGGCACACATAATGTCAAAAGTAGTCTGGAACTTCATCTTGATCGACCTGATTTGTTGATATGGATTACCCCTAGTCATCGTCACAGATAATAAGACCCAGTTCACCGTCGAGAGAGTTCAGAATTTCTGCAAGAACCAAGGGATCAATCACAAATTTTCCTCTGTACACCACCCCCAAATTAAAGAACAAGCGGAGGTTGCAGATAAAATTATCTTAAATTTACTAAGGAAAAAGATAGAAGGAGGGAAGGAAAAATAGGTTGACCTAATCCTTTCCATGCTCTGAGCAATTTGAATGACACCAACATCATCCATCGAGCAAACTCCTTTTATGTTTTCCCACATAATGGATTCCATGTTGTCAGTCAAATACAATAATCACAGTCTAAAGAAGTTTTTTTCTTAAAATAATCCTTACATGTAGAAGAAGCAGTCATGGTTGTTTCTATATACCTTATTTTATTTCAAAATAATGGAGTTTATTTAAATACACGACACCTAAAAGTTTAGGATTTACATATTCGACATCTCTTTGGCAATGTTTTCTTCATTTTTTTTTCTTTTATGCCTCGAGGAACTGACACTATCGCACCCGGGGAACAAACATTGTTATTCTAGGGGAACTGACACTATCGCACCTGGGGAACAAACATTGTTATTCTAGGGGAACTGACACTATCGCTTAAGAATGCAAGCTCCACAATGGATGTCTAACGATTTTTAGAGGCATATGAGACGTATCGACACTCAAGTTGGGCATGGTCATTAAGAGCATTTCACGACATGAAAAGCTCTTGTTGGCCGGAATAGACCACACATGCCACAGAATGATCGTTCGACTTGCCCTTGAATGAGGAACTGTAATGTTTCAGAGGTAGTCACTATCAGGCATAACCAGGACGGGGTGACCCTTGTCCAGAGACGACGTGCTTTTAGCAACGTTCCAAATAATTTCTTGAGCAATAGGAGTAGGACACGCGTGAGTGTTGCATGCTTCCACAACATCACTGGGGCATCCGATATTTGTGACATAAAAAATCGATGACAAAAAAGAAAATCGGAGAACTAAATATGTATATATAATATGTTAGCATGAATCTCAAGATAAATGATCGGCTCAGAAGGAAGAAACGACCGATCAAATGTAGCTATTATAGACCATTTTGGGTTGGACGATTGAGAGAGAGACATCTTGTTCGGACGATCGGCAAAACGTGCCAAAAGGTTTCCCGCAGGCGGTGACCAGATCTTAAGATGATCAACAGAAAGCAACCTTTCGGATTATATATCGATCGATTCAATGCTTAGCAAACAATCGCCAAACTATTATCAATCGAATTAGCCATCGATCTTATTATATGTAAATAATTTTGTATTTACTAAAAATTTTCTCTGAAAAGTAAACGATGATGAGACTAATATATACTTTTGTAATGTTGGGATCTATGCAGAGATCTATGATGTTAATAAATGTTACACTCTCTTTACTGTTCTCTACAGTGTTCTCTCATCATATACTTCTCTCTCTTAATGCTCTATACTTTAGGTGTGTTCTCCGGACACTTTTAGATTCAACATCACATAATATATATTTGTGTGTGTGTGTGTAATAGAATTATACTTTAGACATTTATAATGGATGAGATGGTAGCTTGATGATCTGGTACTTTCTCCTGCATCTAAAAAATTTTTGACATATGATTTAGTGCTAATTGTTATCTTCTTAAAGTTTAAAACAAATATCGTGCATTTCTTATTAAATTTTCCTATAAAAACATGCTTGATTTATGGTTGAGAAATTCTGAAATTTTGGTGGCTAATCTAAACATATAATGACTATTTAAATTAATCAAGTCAGATTACCGAAGATGAAGACTTTTCAAAGGAAAACTCGGCAATTGGGTGAAGACAAAGTAATAGCAATCTTACCAGGTCAAGTCCTGGGTATTGACGTAGTCACGTAGTAATTTTTTTCTTAAGAATGAAATAATGGAATGTAGATTAGCGACTGGAGAGGTGAATGGAAGCCTAAAAGCCGAGGAACTGACTAGATTAAAGTATTTGATCCGAACATAACTTGACCTGCCTACCTCATTTATTTTATGATCATATAATTGTAGAAGTCAACATGGCTTAATTAATCTTACTATGACCCATTCAATTCAAGTTCTAACTTGAACTTCCATAGTCCAAACACAAATAGTAATTAAGTTAATTTTTCATTGATTAACAAAGACCAAACTAGATTTATAGTCAGGTCAATAATTTTGGCCTAACCCAATTTGATTGGTAATTAGCCAATCCAAGCTTGAATTTAAATCTATTGGCAAATACAAACACATTATTGAAGAATTTGAACAAATCTCCCATAAAAGAAAGAAAGCAAAGTCGATATATGAAGAACACCATCAATTTGAGATTGACAATCATATTCAATTGAATACATTCAGAAGTAATTTCTTAATGAAGATTTAAGATTCTGAATATATAAAGTGCCCAAAGCCGCTAAAAATTCAAACGATGGGAACCGATCTCAATATTATCAATTTCACTGTTCAATAGGGCACTTAACAGAAAGTTGCATTCACTTAAAAGAAGAGATTGGACATTTGATACATCAAGGTCACCTGGGTCATTACTCATAAAAAGGAGGAAAGGAAGTCCAAAGAAAAATTCTCAAAATTATTGAATAAAGGTTACAACTTCAATCAATCTTATATTTGGAAATGACTTGTTGCTTTTATCTTAATATAAGAAGTTTTTAGCTTTATTTCTTAGAAGAATTTCTCTTTTGTTTCTATTGTTATTGACAAAAAAATTATTACTCAAGTAAAATTTAATCAACGAATTTTTTTTATTATCAACAAATTTTTTAAGATCCCTTGATGGCAAGTGGTAGACAATCTTCACTTGTAACCCCAGAAGACACATCCATCAGGTAGTTTTGATGGAAGCTAGTAGTGGATACAATTCCTCACTAGAAAGTCTCTTTGAGGGCAATTGACAGACAACGTCTCCACTCGCAACATTGGAAGGCATGCCCATGTAGTAATCTCGATGGAAAGCCAATAATGGATAACATTATCACTAGAAAGACTTCATAAAATCATAAAAACAAGTGATTGATATAGTCTCCACACAAGAAATTTTAGAAGGCTATAAGTTTCATAAGCTACAAGTACAATAAAAAAAATCTCTAAAGGCTATAAGCCTTAGAAGGTGTGTGTACACTCTAAAATCTTAGACTATAAGCCTCATGAAGTATATGTACATTAAGAAAATCTCAAAAGGCTATAAACCCGATAAAGTACTTGTATACGAAAAAAAAAACCAAAAGGCTATAAGCCTCAAAACACACACACATATATGTATATATATATATATATATATATATATATATATATATATATATATATANAAGAGTTTAATGCACTATAATCTTATTGGGAGAAATATATCAACATTCTTATATCAAACAGACAAATTTTACAAACTAACACACTATCAGAAAGTATGAATGCCGCATCAAGCATATAAAAATATAATAAATACAAAAATATTATTATATGATACAATAGCTAAGCAAGTCAGCAGAAACAAAATACTAATGTATATCAATATCTTTTTCTCTTTAGGATGTGCTAATGTATGTCACTTTTGGCTTCTCCCCTTTCCAATTAAGAAATGGCACCTTCATACACCTAACTGAGAGATAGGTAATTGAAGCCAACTCTACTCCAATGGTACTTCAGATGAACTCCTTTCTAAAATCCTCCATGTAATTCTTTTCCCATGCATCGCGTCTACAACTTTTCACTGTCCTCCTCAAGAGCCAACACCTTCACTGAAAAAGCCCTCAAATTCTTAGTTTTTTTATTGAGATTACCTCATGTTTTCATCAGTTCATCTCGAGTATTCTTCATCTCTCGACTTTATGGAGAGAAAAAAAAATCTTCATTGTGGATAATTCAGTCTTACACTCTATTAGTTGATCTCCTAATGCTAATACTCCTTTTGCACTAGGCTTATACATCTATTTTTACTTACCTATAAGAAATTTGATCTCTGCTAACTTTATGTTCCATGCCTTTAAGGAAATGTACAGCTTGAGATCAAAATTCATATTCTTCATTACCTAACGAGAATAAATATATATCATACATGGAAAAAAAAATCTAGTATAAAAGTTCTTAAGGCTAAAGATGATTACATATTATTCAAGTCGTGAAAGTCCGTACATGTGAAATTCAACACTTCTATGGGAATATGAATCTTCAATGAATTTATCGGAGAAAGTAATATACTTGTGGCACTTGCTTAGATTTGCCCTTGGTTTGTTCTAAATCATTCAATATCACATAGTAGGAGTCTCATGTATGAATGAAGAGGCCAATCATGCATAATGATTCTTTTGTCACATTTTTGTCAAGGTAGTATGCCTCATGCTGGACTTCTTCAATATGATGAAGTCTGAGAATCCTCAGTATGACCTTCTGCAACAAGAGAAGGAAGGTGTGGCTCCTTCAGTTTTTCATTTTTCTTACAAAGACCCCAATTATTTTTCACAAAGAAGAATTGGCTGGTCTAATTTTTTTTGGTCTATCCTTTGTTTAAAATTTCAGCCATTCTCTCATGTAAGTGATACATTCATGAATATCATAAACAAACTTGTCTATATTTGTTAGTATCTCCAAAGATAATATTGCAGTGCACTCCATAAAGAGGAAAATTAACATTATATTGATTGCCATATCCAGACAAAAAATCTGGGAAAGACATAAATGCTTAGTAGCTCATAAGTACATGGTAATATAAGCTTTGCATGTAAGCTCATCCCATAAATGTTGAAATACCCATATGGCTGAGAACATGCTTGATGTGATGAATTCAATAGCCAAATAGGCATCAATCTATTTTCAATTGTGGTCTACAAGATGATGTTGACGAAGCGTCAAAAGAGAGATAGGGCCCAAAGTGGTAAGGAAAGGAAGGGTAGATAATCCTAATCGAGTAGAGATAGCTGGATCAGGATACCACAGATTCTTCATCCCAAGCTATTAGTGCCCTAAGTCCGCGTAAGAGCTGCTCTCAATTGAAAATTTTATTTCGTAGCGATTTCATAAGTACACTCATCTCCCATAACTTTTGAAGCTCTTCAATCAAAGGTTGTAAGTAGACGTCGATTTTCCTTTAGGCTATGTGAACTTGGTATGATCAATATCAGAAATAAGAACGACATTGATATGCACATATTGGAGGCCAAACTGTACAATATAATGATTAATGGCTAGCATTAATATAGGGTTGCAACATGACTTTATGGGGTGAAACCATCTGCACATAAGCCAAGTTTAACATTGCGTATTTCAGCTGTAAAGTTTAGGTAAGTACGATCAAAATGTCTTTATGCCTCACTATGTGACGAATGACTCGTCCAATTAGTATTAATTGATCCAGTATTGTGTCAAGTCTTGTGAGGAGCTGTAGCATAGATTTGAACAACCTCTAAAGTAGGGATATGAGCGAAAAATAAAAGAGACACTTGTATGGAATATTTTTTTTATTTTTAACCTTTTGCCCCCTTTGTTTGAATCTATCAACACCACAAATTCAACAAGTTGTCTCAAGTGCATCGACCGTGTAATATATCATAAAATCATAAACACAACAATTAATCTTCTCAATTTATAACACTAACTTTGATACTAACTTTTATGTTATGTACAGGTCATCCAACACTAAATTTCTTTTAAAGTTCGTCTCTTTCAGTAATGTTACTAATTGACTGAATGATTCTCTAGGAATGTTAAAATCAAATTTGATGCTCAACATTCTCAGCACCACTGATAAATCCATATGTGTAGTACAACCATCCCATAAAAGTTGTTGTGCAGTAATAAGTCATAGAATTGTTGTGATTCGTTGTTTGGTATTTCATTTTTGTTTCATTTTTGTATGGAACACTCAACAAAATGAGCTTTGTGAGCATCATGAACCATTTCTTCGTATGTGTCAGGATCATATTCCTCTACTAGAGGGACATAACTTGTTGAGGCACCTTCTTGATCGTACTGAGCTTTTGGTTTTTGTTCACCATGTGCATTCCAATACCAATTATTTGGTTTGAATCCCTTGTGGTAAAGGTCTAACTTAACTTCTTTAGGTCACAGATACGCTTGATTTTTGTGCTTCGTACAAAGACACCGGAACTTACCCTCTGAACGATAAATTAGCAGATGTGATGCCACCTACACGAATTCCTCAACACCATTCAAGAACTCATCACTGAGTCCTTTTCATCCTGGATATAATCTAATATACATCCCAGCTCTCAAATTACAAATATTCATCTACAACATATATGTACTTTTACAAACCAGTACAATCATTAAGGAAAATAAAAATTAATTAAAACTGATCAATATTTGAAGTCGACAATACTTGGTCAAGCAGATCTCGAGATTTTCCAAGGCTCATCAGTTGGTCGACATTTAAGGTGATCAAACCATGTCTAAAACATCTCTATCTAATTTTGTCCGCCATCGATTTCAACAAACCTACCACATATATATCAATTTATTAGTTTGTCTCCAAGTGCCCAGGTACTCATGCATCCACCCAAGCATTCTCAAGTTAGCAGGAAATGTCTTTCTTTTTTTATGATTCACTTTTAAAGGGCAACATTCTACGCCATGGAACATCGTAGATCTTAGCACCGTCATATAAAATTTTCCTTGTAGTATAAGCCATACTTTTTTATCAAACAACATACCAATTCTATTCATCCACTTCAACCAACCAACTTGAATTCTACTAATAATTCATTGTGAATTCTTCAAATTATAATATTCTCATATATATCCCATCACTTTGAACAATATACCTGATGCCTTCCTCCACTTCAACAAGCAATGTGAATTCTACAAATAACATCCCCATGATATAAATATTTGACTGTTTTAAATTTGAAAATTAAGAAAATATTTATCCCCAATGATGTAAATTGTTTTTCACACACACACACACACGTAACAGTAAAAACCCAAACACACGTATCAAAATATAATACCATATTTTATACATTTTGTTTTCATATTTAATAAATAAATAATATTTATTCAGTTAATTAATTAAAATTAAAATTAACAGAATGTATTATTGTTTAATTAAAAAAATCTGTATTTTCTATTTATAACTCTATAACAAATTTCGAATAATATTTTACGTCCAAAGGGTCCATGTCATGATGTTAGATACCGCCGGCCATAAAAACTCCATTATTTACAGAACCAAATTCTGAACCCGATTCACAGAACCAAATTCTAAGCCCGATTCCAAGAAATCACCGCCGTCCATCTCCACATCCCTTGCTCTCACTTTCTCCCAGTATAAGTAACGCTAGCATTATATGATTAGAAACCCATCGCCAACTTCCCTTAAAATTCTGTCCTTTATTGCCATCATTCCATTCATCTCTCATCCAATGGCTGAGGAGAAGCAGCACCGCCAGCTCTTCGGGCGCCACCACAAGGAAGAAGAGAAGGAGGGGATTTCTGATGAAGTGGCGTACGCCGGCGGCGACGGTTACCCGCACGCGATAGAGGAGAGTGTAGAAGATAATGAGAAGGTGAAGAGAGAAAGTAAGGATAAGGAGCACCTGGGCGAGATAGACGCTCTCAACGACGATGACTTTGATTTGGTAGGCTTTCTTAATTAAGATTTAAGAGGTGTTTGGTAGTGCCCTATTAATTGTATTTATCATCATGATTTATTAAATCCAACAAAACATAAGATAACGTAGTTTTCATGGCCTTGGATTCATGTTAAAAATTTGGATTTGATAAATCGAGCAAGGCTTATGGTCTGTTTGAGGCAACTACAGTTTATTAAAAATAGTTTTGAAGGTGCTAAATGATAAATTGATCTTTAAAAAGTTGTCGTAGTTATTATGTTTTTTTTTTTTTGAAAAAGTCATATCGTATCTAGAAAATTGTCATCGCATCTAGCGAGGGCCAGCGATAAAACGTAAATTTCAGGGGAAGCTTTATAAAAAAAATTGTTAAAAGGCAGTTTAGACAAATAGACAAAACTGTGATGCAGTGTCATACAGCCACCGCACTAAACAAATCTTTCTTGTAGGCAAGCATCCCCTTAATTTGATAATTTTATAACTATTAATTTTGGCATTCTACATGAGTTTGTTTTGTTAAGCTACATGGCAAGACATTTCTCTTTCATTTCACAACAAATAAAAACTCAAATTCATTTTATTTAATCGAAAAATATTTTTTGCAATACGAGAGAGTCATTCCTACTCCAACTTGAGCAAAATTTAGCTAAAAAAACCTTGGCTTTATACTTTTTTAATGTTTTATTCAATCTCTAATTTTTATCTGAGCTTTTCTAACAGTGAAATTATCAGAAGTGCTGCATAAATGACATGATTTGGTTGGCTATATGTTTAATAAGAGTTATCAATTTAAATGCTGAAAGTAACATATGCAGTACGAGAAAGACGAGGCCAGGACAGAACCAGAACACGGCCAAAAGAGCAATATAGAGGAGGAGCAGGTTTCTCCCATCGTAGG